>MU226634.1:2733607-2760865 GCA_018584345.1 Thuja plicata | reverse complement strand
GGCCCTCAGATTGACCTAGTTGTGTCTATTGCAAATACACCATGAAATGAGAGATTCGAATGCATGAAAATGAAATCTACTCTATATGATAACAATGCATATTAGTCTATGAAAGGAAATATGAATGTAAATCTAATATATGGAAATAAACATGATTCTAATCTATACGAGGAGCCATGAATGCAAGAATAAAGAAAACAAGAAGAGAGCTTGAGTGCTCAAATTCTCCTCCGAAATTGCTCTCCAAACCTACAGTATAACAATACTATGAAAACCTAATATGAAAATGAGAAGGAGAGGTCTCCTTTTAAAGGAAAGTGAACGATTGAGATTAAGAGGCAAAAATCAAAGGCTATGATTAAGAGGCAAAAACCCAACACTTAGAAATATGTGAAGAAAAAGGGATTTTTATTTAATTTTTAATTTAATTCATTTCCTTTTTCAACAAATAAAGTGCTTTAAGAGGGGATTTTTATTTATTTAATTAAAAGAGGGGTTTTCTTTCAACTAAATAAATTAGAAGAATTTTATTTAATTAAATGGGGGAAATTGAATTTAATTAAATAAGAGGAATTTTATTTAATTAAAAAGGGAGGTTAAATCTTTTAATTAAATAAGAGGAATTTTATTTAATTAAAAGGGAGATTAAATCTTTTAATTAAATAAAAATGGTCAAACCTTAGGAAATATGGAAATAATTGAATAATTAAATTAATTACAATTTGATCAAGGAAATTGATTTGAATTAAAAATGTTTCAAAGCATTGATTCAGAAATTTGATAAATTGATAAAATGATAAATGGGGCCCACAGTCTAGGCGACCATTTTAGGGTGCATACAGTAGTTAAATTTTTTTTCAATCTAGAGAGTCCACTGGTCCTGTCCTGACCAGTCAGTCACTCCATGGATCCCCCATGAAAAATAACAATGGGATCTTCCTAAAAGTGGTTGCATATGAAAGGGGAGTCACTAGTCTGTATATATCTAGGATTAGGAGTCATGAAAGGTCAATTTTCTATGTTTAATGCCAAGCCCTAGGTGAGCATACACTATTCGGTTAGGGATTTGGAGATGAAACAGTAAGCATATCCTGTAGGGTAGTGAAGAACTGTACAAACTAGGTATAGTTTCAAATAGGGCATGGTCATATCTTGACATGGTAGGAGGATTGAGTTCATACCAATCCATTTGACCAAGTTTTGAGCAAGTTTTCAACTAGGTTGCAGATAGTCCTAGTAATTAGGCCTATTAGCCCTATTGGACCTAGATTGTAGGAACCCCATGTATGGATGACTTAGGAAACTAAAACCTTTGAAATATCTTGTAAAGTGATAAAGGGTATCTGAATGTGTGATTGTTTTTTCAAGTTCTTTGGAAAAGTTTTGAAAGAATTGGGAAAAGGTCACTGTAAAAGGCTATAAGGAAATAAGCCCAATTAGGCCTCTTAAAGAAAAAAACTTTGAATCGACTTAAAATGGTGATGATATCCCTCAAAATGGAGTCAAATGGGAACATATGCATGGATTACAACATGCTTAGTACCCCTGAAATAAATCATGAATGCTAGAGTGGAGTTGGCACTTAGATCTTTCTAAGTGTAGTGGGAGAAGTGAGGGTTTGAACTAACTAAAAGTGTTATTCTTTCAAGGTGAAGCACATGAGTTGAGAACTCTTAGAGAAGAGTTGGAATTGGACTTAGTTGATTATCTAAGCCAACTAGGACCTAAAGGAGATTAGGTTCCTAGAAGAGATAAGATAAGGTCTCTTGGATGAAGTGCTAGCAAGCCTTGGAACACTCACATCAATGGGACATATGGTATATGGATGGATATGTGTAATGGAAAATGAGAGATCATAGATTGACAGAAATTGAGAGCTACAGTTGGAACTATATTATCATTAGTGATGTTTGTTTTGTTCATTTATGAGAATACTTTTCTTGAGTATTGATTGTAAGAGCTATAAGCTTAGTGTAACCCTAACAGGCTGTTGTATACCTTTAACAAGGTTGTTATTCCTTTAACAAGGAAATGTACTATGTATTATATAGCTCCTAACAGGGATAGGTCTCCTAAAAAGGACATTATACTTTAGTGAATTTTTTAGGGTACCATCCCTTCCAGGGGTTTCCCTTGGCTAGGGTTTCCTCTACAATAAATTATGGTGTAATGAGTTGCATGATATTTTCTTATATTCTTTTTATTTCATAAATTATATGGTTTATGTGGAATTGGTTTAATTTTAATTAAAAAATTTGTAATATTGATTCACCCCCCTCTTAGTATTACTTAATCCTAATAATTTGTATTAGATATGTTGGCCCTTGAAAAGAAAGTTTAACAACTTAAGGGAGATCAAGATGGATTTTGTAAGTTTGAAAGAGAACTTTGAAGAAACACTTAAAGACCTTGATAAAGAAAAAGCTGAGAATGGTGACTTGAGATTCAATTTAAGAAGGGATGAGTGATTTATTAAGAAACTAAAAGGTTAGCTTGAACTTTCCAGAAATTAGAGACAAGAACTTATGGTTCAGATAAAAGAGGATTCAGACAATGATAATTCAGATCAAATGAAACAACTTGAACAAGAGAATGATACTTTGAAGCTTGAGAATGAGACAATGGCTAAAGAGATTCAAAAAGAAAAGGATGTTAAAATAAAGATTGAAGAAGCTTTGAAGGATGCTAATATTATGATGGGAAAAATGAAGAATGAGCTTGACCATTACAAGAACAAGTATCTAGAATTGGAGAAATATATTCAGATCATAAAAGGTGAACATGTTGAGTCAAAGAAACATATTGAGATACTTCACATGAGCATTGAATTGATCGATGAAAAGAGAGATTGGTAGAAACCTAAAGGAGATATGACTTGTGTTGGATTCAATGAATATGAATGTTCTAAGAATCAAGAAGAGAAACCTGATGCGAAGGCTGATGGAGAAAAACCTACTCTTGAAGAGCCTAAAGAATAGATCAGACCTTTCAGAGGTAGATGTTTTGGTTGTAACAAGTTTGGACACATGAAGAGAGATTGTAGAGGTAATGCCCCTTTAAAATCTTTTTCTAGTTATTATTTTAATTGTCATACATATGGGCACAATTAAGTAGAATGCAGAAAACCTGATCAATCTAGATATGGACAAGATACCATCAAAGGAGAATCAACAATTAATGCCCACATGTTACAAATGTAATAACCTTGGGCACATTGCAAGGTACTGTAATTTGCAAGTAAATCATAATAGACCTCATCCTAGATGCTACGAATGCAACAATCTATGGAATATAGAAATTTTTTGCATGTACAATAGAGCACAAAATAGATGAGTACCGCCTCCTATGGATATAAAGAGGAATGCCAGTGATAATGGCAAGAGTCTTGCAGACTACAAAATTGTATTGACAATTGTTTCAAGAAAGCTGAAGATAACAGGAGTGGTAAGGTGTGGAAATTCAAAGAGATATTGGTTCATGGAGAGACAGTAGATTCTAATGAATCTTTTCCTAATGCTAACAATGTTACATCGACCTAAATGGACGATCATGGCCAAGGGGGAGAATTGGATGAAGATACCAGATCATTTGCAGCCCTTGATTCTAAGGAGTAAGCTCCATTGAGCTTAGTTATGATATTTTGTGATCGTGGGATTTGTGATAATTAATGGATAGAGTACGAAGTTAAGTGTATTGGGTAATGTGCATTTATCACTTAAAAATGAATAAAAGACATCTAAGATTCATATTTCTTCACCATTTGAAGAGAAAAAACCATCAAGAACAAAGATTGGAGAGTATCAGACTTCCTAGCAGCTACATTGCGTGATCGATCGAAGCAGAAATTTGTAATTCAACATGATTAAGGTATTTACATCATTTAATTGAACAGAAGTTATGGATGCACCTTGGATTTATGATGTTGTAGATTAACCTAGACACAAATTCAATAAAAATTCATTTAATTCTTGTGAAGGTGACCCCGAAGGAGCATTTTTATAAACACCACATGACGTCTTACACGTATAGAATATTAGGGCTTATATTAATTGCAAATATGACACATTGGGAGATAAATAAATTTCTATAGAAATGGAAGATATGATAGGTGATGATGGTAAAATGAAGGATGAATTCAAACACATAGACAACCTAAGCATAATGAATATATTAGAATTGTATGACTTCAGTGAAGAATAATAAATCAAAATCTTACTGAGAAGAGTTCATGATCAATTCGTCTAAACTGGAGAGAAACGTGTAAATATTTGTATTAAGATGATTCATGATATAACTAGGTTAGACAATACTGGAGTTATCCCTATGGTCGAGAAGCACATAAAGAAACATGTTGAAGCCCTAACACATTCTAAATGGGACATGTGAGATATGACAGTGAATGATATTTTCCTACAGGATGTTAGACTAATTGCGATTTTCCTATAGCCTTAGACCTAATTTAGTATCAGCAAGAGTCCTTATGATGGCATATAGAAAGATGAATAAAAACACTAAATTTAACCTATGTGAGTTTCTGGCACAACAAGTTTTTGGATAATGTAAAGCTAATCAAGAAGGATAAATCCAAGACTTTTAGATTTGGCTCAATTCTAGTTCATATGTATATCCACATTGAGAATAAGCTTCCTAGCATGAACTCTATGTTGTAAATGAGATAAGTAACTAAGAGGGGAGGGGTGAATAAGATACTCTTAAAAAAATCCGTTGTCCCTTAGATGTCTTAAACAATATAACATTGTTACTCGGTTTATTAAGATATTCTTCTATAACTCCGGTGTTAAAGAAATCTTTATGATATCCAATGCAATTATAATTTAGTGATTAAGTGATGAAAAAAAAACCATGAAATAAATAAAATATACATAGGTGACACCAAGATTTAACATCGAAACCCATTATGGGAAAAACCACCAATGTAACTAGTTACTGTTTTTCACTCTTCGAAAGTGAGCCCTGTTAGGAGCCAACCCTGTTAAAGGTTAAAAAACACACTATTAGGTGTGATCCTGTTAGAGGATTTAAATAACCTCATAAGGAGTGGCCTTGTTAAAGGTCTTCAACAATTCAACAAATAAATGCTACCTTGTGAGAGAATTTACAAAAATACTATTAAGTCTACTCTGTTAAGAGATTTGTGATCACTGCTACAATTGTTAGAAAGTAAAAATGAATTGACCTATATATGTAAGAAAATGTCTTTCCTGATTCAGATCTATGTTCTAATTATAGCTAGATCCTTGCTGATCAAATATTCTATTTCATCTCCGAGTGTTATGTACTGAATCAGAATCCCATATGATTTCACCTTCACTCTTCATATTACAGAATTCCCCACTTCTGCTTATCTTCAAATTTTCACACACACTTGCACACAGTCAATCCAAACTTGACATTTCATATATATGATAAGTCCTATCAAGTTGGCTTGAATATACTTATAAATATGTAATAAATCATAATTTAGTCGGCCTCATATAACCAATTAATTATATAATGTAAACCATTGTTAGTCAACTGACACTGAATAATCAACTCGGTTAACACTGAGTTTCTTTAATGATTAACCATGACTGAATTTCCTGAGTGACTTGGTCAACACTAAAAAACTCTTGGTATTCATGAACTGTGCTTGGTCTGAATGTAGACATTTGTGTAACATCACTATATAAGTTTAAATACACGACAATACACAATTGAATAATTGTCTTCAACAATCTCCCTCTTTGACATTGATGGCAACACAACATGTCATAATACAAAGAATTGTAGAGAAATAGAAAAAAAAATTTAATGTCTTTAGCTGCATTCTCATTCTCATCCAAATACTCCCTCTTTCATGAAACTCTCCCTTTGACATAAAACTTTCCCTCTTTCTATTATGATCATTAATGAACTTTTCCCTTAAGTAATTTCTTATGTATTATAGAAAACTCTCCCTCTTTGAAAAAACATGCCAAAGACTCCATATCCACAAATACTATTTCTCTTTGAATTTGTAATGTACCTAAATGTACTAATTCATCTGCAATGGGCTCTGATGTACCTACATCAAATGATAGATCTTCACTATGGCTCAGGTTGATGCATCACTAAACTATATTTTAGTGAGCTTCAGTTAGGGGAAGCACCCCTATCTTTCCTCTAAGATAAAAAAAATCATCCTTAGGTAATGGTTTGGTGAATATATCTGCAACTTGTTCTTTATTACTCACATATTCCAACCTTACTTCTTTATTCTCTACTAATTCCCTCAAGAAATGATACTTTATTACTATATGCTTGGTTTTGGTGTGCATTGCTAGATTATTTGAAATGTTAATGGCACTGGTGTTGTCATAGTAGATAATAATTGGTTCTTTCACTTCCTCCTTCATTCCTGACAACTTCTTGAAACATATGATGTTTGAATAGTTTACTGTTGTAGCAACATATTCTGCCTCTACTGTAGACTGGGAGATACAATTCTATTTCTTTCTATATAGTCAGAAAATGGAATCACTTCCATCGTATAATGGTTTAGCCTTCCGATTAAGTGGTTTGGGGTCATGTAAAGTGCCTTGAATGGGTCTCTGACTTGGATCAGGATTTTCCCCTATTCTACCCCATTTCCCATTTTTTTTCCAGCATGTTTCTGGCACCCTGATCTAGAGATTTGAAGTTCTTGAATTTAGGATCAAGGTTGAACTCGACCTTGAACTAGGTCACAATCAACCTTTTTTTGAATTTTTGTCCATATTCCACATTTCCAGGATTTCCAGATCTCAGGCTTCAAAAAATTTTAATTCTCGCTTCCAGGTCAGTTGTTTTGGGTTCCGAAATGATGACTCTTAAATTATATTTAATATAGGTCCACTTCTAGGTGTATAGGTCTAATGGGATTTTAATTCTCCTATGTAGGCCTCTCTAGAAGATTCTTCCCTGGATTGGTATATAAGGAAGCCTTCTCCTCTCATTTTCTCTAAACATAATCAAGCATAATCAAAAGCTCTCAAGACTTGAAGTGAAAGATAATGAGAAAGATTTGAAGCAAGAATCTATTCTCAAGCATTCAAGCATCCAATTCATCAAGGAGATCCATTGGTAGCCATTGAAGGATTCAAAGCTCTATGGAGCCCTCTTTTTGAATATTTTTCCATCCACATTCATCCAAGCCTCTTCCAATTCAAGAACCCATTCAAGATTGGTGTTAAAGATCTACAAGAAACTGATTGAAGACATCCTAAATTCTACATTATACAACCATTTGGTGCATCCATACTTGTGGGTTCAAGGATTCAAATCCTCCACAAGGGCCTTTTACATGAGCAAGGTGAATTGTTTCATTTACTTTGTTTATTCCTGAAATTTCAATTACATGTTTGAGGTTAATTCCAAAAATGGGATTTGACCAAGGAAAAACCCTCCCCCAAAAAAACAAACCATGACTATTTGGATACCCTTTTTGGCAAACTTTCGAGATCTGAAAATAGAATTTTAGTCTAAGACTTTATAGGTCGATTCTTCCCTATGGCGCAATCATAAATTCTGGCCAATGGTGACATTGAATTGAGGGTACAAATTGGAACTGTCTCAGGATGAAAAAATATTTTTGGGTATTATTTGTCTCTCCGCTGCTATTCCAGATCTGATCTTAGATTTTTGAGAAACTCAACACATGCTTCAGAAAACATCATTCTTCAAATCTACAATATTCCAAGGTTAGTACATTTCTACTATTCAATTCAATTAAAGTTATCAATATTTCTACATCTATTTCACATTCAAATAAATAAACGGGTACTTAAGATCTTCCTTTTTATTCTTATTTCTGAATGATGGATTCATTTATGCATTTATCCTTCCTTTTGTGTTAATAAATTTGGATCATTCACTTTCTATCTAAGGATAGAGGGATAGCATCTTATTTACCCCCATAAAATATTCAAATGTAATTTCTTTTATGTTAAATGATCCACTTTCAAACACCACCCTCATTTTAGATGTTACACTTTCTAGTCCAAGATACTAACCTCTTTCCAAGAAAGAAAGCTCTGACACTAGTTCTTTTCTTGTCATCAACACTTCCAACCCAATTAACATCAGTGGATGTCTTCAAATAAAAGTTCCCACCTTTCTTATACCATAAACCATAGTCTTCAGTACCCTTCAGATATCTCAAAGATGTTTTGATTGCCATTAGGTGATTTTCTCTGGGATTAGCTGAAAATCTTGCAACAATACCAACTGCTAATGCAATATCAGGTCTGGCGTGAACAACATATTGTAATTTTCCAATCATGGATCTATAGTTGGTCTGATCTACCTCCTTTCAATCATCATCCTTAGATATTTTTTTTCCAGTACACATGGGTGTTCCAACAAGTTTGGAATCTTCCATTCAAAATTTATTGAGTATCTCCTTGATATATTTTGATTGAGTAATGTAGATACCATCCTTCATTTGATGAACTTGTAATAAAATAAATAATTTTGCCTCACCAAACATAGACATCTCAAATTATTTAGTCATAGCTACTGAGAATGCTTTGCATAAGTCATCATATCTAGTGAATAATATGTCATCAAAAAATATCTTTGCTAACAATATTTTGTTCTGTGGTCGTTCTTTGATGTACAAGCTATTGTTATCATTATTTCTCTGAAATCTAGTATTTACTAGGTATCCATGCAGTCTTTCATACCAGACTCTAGGCGCTTGCATCAGTCCATACAATGCTTTGTGAAACTTGCAAACCATATTCCTTCTTCTAGGATCAATGAATCCTTCAGGTTGTTCAATGTAGACTTCTTCGTCTAGGATTCCATTCAGAAATGCAAATTTCACATCCATTTGATATACTTTGTATCCTTTATGTGCAACATATGCCAGAAGAGTTCCGACTCCTTAAAGTCTTGCAATAAGAGCAAAATTTTCTCCATAATCAATACCCTCTTCTTGAGCATATCCTTTACAAACTAGTCTGGCCTTTTTTCTAGAATCTTCACCATTTTCATTCATCTTATTTTTAAAAACCCACTTGGTTCCAATCACATTATTTTCCTTTGGCCTAGGCACAATATTCCAAGTTCTATTCTTCTCAATCTAATCAATTTCTTCATTTATTGCCTATATCCAACTTTCATCATTTAATGCATCTTTAATAGTTCTTGGTTCAAATTCACTTAGTAAACATGTACCTTTGATTTTAATCCTTTTCATTACACCTTCTGTCTAATCTCCAATTATTTTCTTAGGTGCATGATGCCTTCTAACATATCTAGAAAGTACTGGATCCTTGAGTCTCGATTCTAGACTTGATCCACTAGGTCTATCATTCTCAAACATTCTTTCCTATTATTATGTCTGATGCTTGAGTTCCACTATCTATGACTTGGGTCCCTCTATCTTTGACTCGAGTTCCTCTGTCTAGGACTTGGTTCCCTCTGTCTGTGACATAGTCTCTTCTACCAATAGCTTAGGTTGAATAGTTTGCAACTCAGGTTGTACAGTTTGTGTTAGTATATTCAGTGGTTGACATTTCAGTTGTCCAATCACCATTTCTTGAGTCATAGGAATAGTATCAGGTTCATGATACACAAAGTTCCTATAGTCTTCAGGCTCTTTACTACTCTTCTCTTCACATCTTTCTACAAACTCATCAATCTTGACATGTACACTTTCTATGACTTTATGAGTAGTAAGATTCAAACATTTGTATTCTTTGCTTTTACATGAGTAACCTAGTAATATTCCTTCATCACTTTTTGAATCCAGTTTTCCATTTCTTGCTTCCTTCAAGATGTAACATTTACTTCCAAATACTTTGAAGAAATGAGCATTAGGTTTATAGCCATACTGAACCGCCTCACAATAGGTGTGTAATAATCATGCTCAAGGCCTTTCTTAGGAATGGTTCATTCAATCTAAGGACTACTTTTCCCATTATGAGGTGCATTTAACTTGTCAACCCAGGGATATATACTTGAAATGGTCGACATGATATGTGCACTAGGTTCCTTAAAGAGTCATTCTGCTTATGCTGCAGGAAGGTAAAAATGCATAAAAGAAACCTACACTAGTGCTGCAGGAAAAGAATACATTTATCTTCCTATTGGAATGAATGCTATAAATTTCAACTCTACCGAAACCTATGATTTCAACCTAGAACATCCGTTATAAATATTCTTGCAGTTGCTGCAAGAAGAAATTGTAACTTCTATCTGAAATATTGGAAATGCTGAAAATGCTAGAAATGAAATCCATTCTATTCTAACCTATTCCACCTCCCAAGTGGGCCCCCTTGGTAGGTTTCTGCTAAACTATTAACATAGAGCATAAACCAAGAACTATTTCATTGCATTTCAAATACTCATTACATAGAAACAATACATGGAACTTGAAATAGATACTGGATAACAATTTTCTTCCAAAAAATTCTGTCTCTATTTTTTCCTAGCTAACCTCAAACTATCGGTCCAATCCCTATATATAGAGGATAAAACACTTATTACAAAAATAGAAAAGAAACTATCTTGCTGAAAACATGTCGGAGAAGGAAATGCAATAGCCCGCGGTGTGGGTAGTAAAGCTCAGGCGACCAGTTCAACATAGTAAAGTGCAAAGGGAATATATGCACACTACATCCCTGCATCCTAGAATAATGGCTCCATTGTAGCAGCCATGTTTCCTAGTGCTATAATGATCACTCTGCCATATTTGGTCCTCAACATTCCTCCTTGAATGTTTTCGACCACTCTCCAGCCACTTTCTCTCCTGTCAAGTTAGTTATGATGCCGAAATATTCATGCAACAAGCTTAATCAAATTAAATATCTAGATATTAGAACATAGATTCTGATGGTTTTATGAAATACGACACTATATGTATAATATTAGAAAAATATGTCACAAACATCTACCCATGGTTTATCAATTCTATCTTGACTTTATCACAAGTTTTGACTGGCTAGGCTCTCAAATGTTTTGACAAAAACTAGAACATAGTATTAAAATTATACAAAACAAAGGCAATAATTTGGCCTTATCATCTACCCCTTGGTTAATCAAATGCTTTTCCTCAAGCATTGCACCTTCTGGAAATTGACCTATAGTCACCAACTTCAGTTCTTCCTTGCCTCTAGCTCTTAAAGGAGTAGTAGAATCCTCTTGTTCTTTCCCAAACTTCCCTTCTGTGATCTTCCTATATCCTGTCAAGTCTGGTAGCATTGATATCATACAAGGCCAAAGGAGCATGGGTGAATGCATTGTGAGCGAACACCAGAGCTCCTTCCTGATTTGCCTACCCAGTGCTATGTACTTTGGTTCCCGGTGTATAGCTTCTTAGAGGTTAATGGGGCTATGTGGTCCTGATCTTTTAAATACCTCTAATAATCTTCCCCATCTACTTCTGGCACTGGTTAAGGCTCTTTGGAAGACAAAATAGGACATGTTTTCATATTCTACATACACATCTGCTCTAATTTTAAAAATTTTATCTCTAATTTCCTTTTTAACATTCCCATATGTCAGTCTGAACCAATTCCTCAGGAATACTTCTGGTTGATTGCTTTCTTCTCTTAATGGTAGGCATTCTATTTTCTCAAGATCTCTGTAATTCTCCAACTACCTATCATAGTTAGACTCATTGTGCATCCATGACATCAGGGCCCTTAGGTGTATATCCCCTATGTAAGGTAGGGGATTCCATTCAGATTCTATAGGGATGATGAAATTATGCACATACAACTCACAGAGTAGGTTTTGTTGCCAAGATGGAAGTGTCTGGTATAAACCATAGAATTTCTGGGCTGATTTGAACTCTGCATTTATATCCTTGAGGGTCATCATCAACTAAATTAGAAGGAATTGTTCTTTGAGATAGATAGTATAGACCCTAGGTGGAGGTCTACAAGCAATTACCTGGTCAGTTACTTTAAGAGCATGTTCCATTCTCTGCTTCTATTTTGGTAATTGATCTTTCAATTTTGCAATTTCCTTTTCCCGTTCTACTATTACTTTCTGTAATTTCCTTTTCTCTTCTCCATATAGAGTGTTTGTAAGCACATGTTTATTATATAACTAGAAAAGAAGCATTTGTAGAGTAATTGGACCACTGTTTTCATCTTGGTTATTCTTCTTCCTTTTTTCTTTCCATAATTGCTCTAAGAATTTTATTAACCAAGTTCGCTTATAGGAAACTAAAGCATTTCTTGTGCAAGGCAGCTGGTGAGTTATAGGGGTTTCTTCCTCATGAGTTGGAACATCTTGATGACTGACTACTGGGTCATTTTGACATACATTTGGCTCATCTTCACACTGCTCTTCTAGATTTTGAGGAATGTCAGGAATCTCAGACTGACTAGGAGAATCATCCAGAACAATATGGATAGGAGTTTCCTCCTCAAATTGTTTGGCAGAAGAGGGCTAGCTTTCGGTGGGCACTTTAGGAATCTTCCCTCTCATCCTAGGACTTCTTCTTACAGGTATTTCCTCAACTTCTATAGCCTTTTTCTTACTACCCCTTTTTGTTGTCTCTGCTGCAGGAGTATTGGCTGCAAGAACTGACTTCATTCTCTTCTTTCTTGAGACTTGAGGGTTTAGTAGTTCAACTGCAGGAACCAAATTTTATTCTACTAACTTCCATTTTCCTTTGGTTTGGGTGGTGGTAGGTATATTGCTCATGTGAGCGGTTAAAGGCACATTTTCTTGTAAATTTTCATTTTCTGCCCCATGGTTATTTTTCTCGGCAACTGGGTCAGGGAAAACTGCATTATCTTGGTTAATTTGCACATTAGGGGAAATTTGAGGCTGAAGAGTTTTATGATGGAAAAACTCTACCCATGTCATAGGGGAGGCATCCCTAAGAGATTTTTCTATGAGTAATTTAATCAGGGCATGGTGAGTAACAGAGTTGTCTGTCCCTTTCTGGGTTTCTTCAGCACTAATACACAACATATTAAACAGAAAATTGGGTGCATTCATTGGGATATTATGTCATACATAACTAAGCAGCTTAAAATTATGCGTATGTAAATTAGAGAATCACCCTTCATAGGTGAAATACCTTATAATGTGCATAGCCAACTCCTGGTATGGTGGAGGAATGGACATCCTTTTGCATCCCTGTTTAGTGATTTCCAATGGAGGGTCTCCTGGTAAGGTGAATTGAGCCCTGGCTGACCTGGCATCATGGGCATTGGGATAATGTTCCCCTACTACTGGAAAACTGGTCACTTCCCCTATTTTCTCCTCTATTGCAACAACTATCAACCTCCATACTGTTGCTTGGCCCTCATCAAATGTGTTTGCAAATTCTGCTACTGCTTCATCATCAAACTCTGTTAATTTTAAGAAATACCCCATCCATCCGCAGGAATTAAATATTCTCACTGCCTCGACATCAGATAGTAAAATACCATGAACCAATGGTTCATGCCACTGCAATTGGCCTTTCATTTGTGCTTTACCAAATTGAACCTCTACTCTATTTAACTTCTGTTCTATTCTTGATAATTACCTTCTTTTCTTTTGAATTTCAGACTACTTCTTGTAAACCCTCAAACCCTCTTTCACATTCTTTTGGTATTCTTGATATGAACAATAATAATGTATTTTAATAGAATGAATCATAGATGTTCATGTGAGAGTGAGAGTTATGTCATGGTTTTAATACTAGGTCACATCTAGTCTAACAGTTAGGGGTTTATTGAGAATAAAGGTACGACATTTGACACTTGTGTGATGCAGCAGCTGGATTTTAATTAAGACAATGCCGAAGTAAAGATTTGGGGATCTTTAATGAGTAAATAGAAATGACAAATAGAAATGAAATTTTTAGAGATTGGCACACTTCCCTGCTCCCTACAAAATATGGACAAGTGTCCTCACTTGTCTGACTTGGCAGAAGGTACGAAACTAGATGAAGGCGATAATGATACATTTATTGTAGTATTTGATATAACCAACTAAATCTATGCGCTAAAAATGGAAATAAATTTGAAAAGCTCGTACCTGTTAATTGATCATCGCATGTGTCAGGAAAGATTGGCGAGAGTGGAATGACGGTGTCATTGGTTGGCATGCATCAGTGCATTATCTCTTTATTGAAAGCATAGAAATATGATGACATGGAAGGTGGGTGGATGGAAGATTAAGAAATGAAGTGGATTGAAAGAGAATAATGTAGAAAGTGAATGGAGAATTTGAACTTTATGTAAACATAAATTTTTTATTATGAGCATGCTTGGAAGGAATTCTTACTGAAGTGCTGCAGGAAGAAGGTTGACACCCTCTGCTGCAGGAAGTGTTACCTGTTGATCCTTTAAAACTAGATGGTCAAACTAATGTAGGAAGCCTTGTTTCATTTGTGGCTGGTGATACAACTTTAGTCTATGTCCATTGACTAGTAGTTTGAAGTGTACAGGGTCAATTGTGGACAACTGGACTACTCCATTTGTAAATACATGGTTTATTTCATATGGACCCAACTATCGTATCTGCAGCTTGTCTGGTATCTCCTGGAATCTGGAATCATATAACAATGCCCAATCTCCAACTTTGAATTGCTTACTCTTGATATGGGAGTCATGCCACTATTTTCTTTGCTTTTGGACAATTTCTATGCGCTACAGGGCATAATTCCACATTTCATCCAAAGAGTTGAGATGCAGCAATCACTCTCTCTGTGCTGCAGGAAGATCAATATTTAACTCCAGCACTGTTCTCAATTTTTTGTGTTCAAACTCAATCGGTAGCATTGCTATTTTTCCATATAACAGTTCAAATGGAGTGAACCCTATGGTGGTCTCCCATGTTCTATATTCCTAGACGACTTCTGATAGTTTGCTGCTCCAATCTTGGTGATGCAAATGAACTGTCTTTGTTAAGATTGCTTCTATTTCCCAATTTGTTACTTATGCTTGTCCATTGGCTTGGGGGTGATAGGGGCTTGACTTCCGATGTCTTATATTATATTCCTTCATGAGCTCTGCTATCATATTGGAGGTGAATTGGGTATCTTTATTAGTAACAAGTTTTCTTGGCACTCCATATCTAGTAAAAATTTCTTCATACAGGAATTCAACAACTTTATGATCTCTTGCATGCTTCATTTCTCTGACTTTGACCCATTTGGTCAGGTAATCTGTGCATACCATAATGTATGACTTCCCATTGGATGGAGGATCTATTGGGCTAATAAAGTCCATGCCTCATTTATCAAATGGTGTTACCACCACCTGTGGGTTTAAGGGCATTTCATCTAATCTTGTTGGTCATCCCATTCTCTGGCATTTGTCACACTTTCTTGTATAACTTGCTACATATTTGTGAAGTGTAGGCCAGTAGTAGCTAGTTGTTAAAATCTTCTATGTTGTTCTTTTTGCTGCAAAGTTCCCTTGACATGGTTCATTATGACATGCATGAAGAATGTCATATGTCTCAACTTCTCTCTCACATCTCCTCATTACTTGGTCAGGTCTAGTGTAAAATAATGTGCTATCAATCCAAGAGAAATGGAAGCTTTTCTCCACAAGCAACTTCTTATCCTTATAAGAGAAATGTGTTGGCATTTTATCAGCTACTAGGTAATTAGCTATATCTACATACCATGGATTCTGGAAAACAATATGAAAAAAAAGTTCATCTAGAAATATATCATCTATCAAAGTGGTATCTTCCTCAGCATGATGAATTCTTGATAGATTATCAGCTACCACATTTTCTTTCCCTGGCTTGTCAATGATTATTATATCAAATTCCTACAAAAGAAGGAGCCATCTTGCTAACCTGCTTGTGATGGCAGATTTGTTCATGAGATACTTAATTGCTGCATGGTCAGTATGAACATAGATAGGATAACTAGTCACATAATTATGAAATTTGTTCAGAGCATAAACTACTGATAGCAATTCTTTCTCAATCACTGTATAGTTTAACTTTGGTCCATGTAGACTCTTACTGATATAATAAATTACATTTTCAAGGTTTTTAGTCTTTTGTCCTAAGACAACACCTACAACATAGTCTGAAGCATCTATATGAATGTGAAATGGCAAAGTCCAGTCAGGACCCCTAAGTACTAGTGCAGTTGTCAAAAGCGACTTAAGCTACAAGAAGGACTCATCACATTCTTTTGTCCAAGAAAATTTAGCTTCTTTGGTAAGTAAGTTATATAGAGGACTAGCTATTTGACTAAAGTTTTGGATAAACCTCCTATAATAGCCAGCGTGACCTAGGAAAGATCTAACTTCTTTTTGCTTAGTAGGAATAGGGAGTGTGAAAATTACCTCTATCTTCGCAGGGTCTACTTGGATTCTAGCTTCGAAGATAAAATGTCCCAACACCACTCATTCCTACATCATCAGAAAGCACTTTTCACTGTTGAGAGATAGGTTATGTTCCTCACATCTGATTAGTACTTTCTCCAAGTTCTTCAGAGCTTCCTCAAATGTGGCACCGAATGCAGTGAAGTCATCCATATAGATTTCTATGCAATCATGGGATATATCAGTAAAGATGCT
The DNA here is from genome assembly GCA_018584345.1 of Thuja plicata. NCBI lineage: Eukaryota > Viridiplantae > Streptophyta > Pinopsida > Cupressales > Cupressaceae > Thuja > Thuja plicata. The sequence continues at coordinate 2,744,345 of MU226634.1, read as the reverse complement.
GATCACAGCTCTTTGAAAGGTAGTAGGTGCATTGCATAATCCAAATGGTAACACTGAATAGGCATATGTGCCCCAAGGGCATGTGAACATTGTCTTTTCTTTATCTTTGGGGGCAATGCTTATCTGATTGTAACCACTAAATCCATCCAGAAAGGAAAAGTATTTGTTTCCAGCCAAATTATCCAAGACCTAGTCAATAAAAGGTAAAGGGAACTGGTCCTTCTTTGTAGCATTATTTAATTCTCTGTAATCCACACATATCTACCACTTACCTCCTTTCTTAGGTACAATTACCAATGGTGATACCCACTTTCTGTTAGAGATTGGATAGATGAATCCAGCATCCAACAACTTCTATAACTCAGTTTTAACTATTTCTCTTAGTGCTAGATTTCTTCTCCTCTATGGTTGATGAAGTGGTAACCTTCCATCACTGATGTAGATTCTGTGGGTGTAGAGTTTTGGATTGAGTCCCTCCATATCTCCATAATCCCATGCAAAGGCTTTTTCATGCTGACTGAGGAGCTTGGTTAACAATGCCAACTGTGATTGGGATAGCTTGTTATTTACATGTAGGTTACATACAGAGGACAGTTCCACTATTGTTCTCAGCTCTACCATTAACACTTCAGGCACTAGACTTATAACTATTTCACTTGCCATTAATTGATTAATCATTTCATGGTTTGCTGGAGACATACAGTCCTCATAAGTAAATAGCTATAAAACAAAACTTTCTGAAACATCTTTAGCCACAATAAATTCATTAGTAAGAATGCTCTGTATCACATCATCTTCCTCTTTCATCTTTAGAAAAGATTTCCTATGCAACATCATGAGCTGGGCTACTGAATTCAGCTCCTCCTCCTCTTCTCCTAAGTCTGGCCAAATAGGTTCTCCCAAGTTCGGCTGGGGTTGGCAGGAGGATATAGGGATAACTTTATTATAGCTTGACCATTTGAAAGTGTCATACTTCCTGATCTACAATTAATTTTGGCATCAGTGGTGGCTAACCAGGGTCTTCCCAAGATTACAGGATAGCCAACAAAGTTTACTCTAGGTGATAAGATAAGAAAATCAGCAGGATACTCCTATGAATCTAAGGTTACTATCACATCTTCTATGAGGCCCTTTGGAGTAAGAGTTGAACTATCAGCAAGTTTTAACACTATGGATATTTTTCTTAAACCTTCTATGCTGAGTCTATGCATTGTATCTTTAGTCATAACATTTATTGCTGTTCCCAAATCAACTAGAGCATTTTTCACAGTCTATACATTTATTATCAGGTCAACTACTAGACTACCAGGATCTGAATACTTGGGTATTACCACCTTTCCTAACATGATATCTACTAATTTCCCTACAACATGTAATGTTGGAGGATCCTTCTTCTTCTTCCCTTGCTTCTTAAGGCATTCTTCCTTAATAGCCTTTCCATAAACATGTATATCCTTGATAGCTTGAAACAGTGGAATTTGAATATTCATATATTTTAGCTGCTCAATAATATCAAATGTTTCTTTCTCTTGGGGTATAGGTTTTTCTTTATTTAGTCTCTATGGAAAGGGTGTATTTGAAGTGTGGGAAGTAGTTCTATTGGGTATATCAGTCGGCTAGCTGGTATTTGGCAATGTGGCTTCTAGAAGTAGTGCTACAGGAGTGTCTGCAACTTCCGTAATAATAGGATATTCAGGTGTAGGCAGGGTGGTACCAGACCTCAAATGGATATCAGCTATCTCTAAAGAGTAAGTAGGGCACTGCTGAGTGTCAATAGTGTATTTTTGTTGTTGTTGTTGTTTATTGTTTGGATTTAGCTGTGGCTGAGCAGGAAATTGTGTTGGCTTTGGATTAGCATTAGTTGCTGTAGGAGGTGGCATTATTGATTGCACTGGAGGTGGTAATTGTGGACAGCCATAATTTTGGTTAGGCCACTATGGAGGCCCCCTCCATTGATTAGTTTGCTGCCAATTTCCTTGCAGTGGTTGCCATTGATTCTACTGATTAGACCACTGATTATTTTGCTGACTAGGCCATTGGTTACTCTGTGGGTTTTTCCATTGGTTATTTTGCTGGTTAGGCCATTGGTTATTTTTTTGGTTAGGCCATTGGTTACTCTACGAGTGTTTCCATTGGTTATTTTGCTGGTTAGGCCATTGGGGTTGAGTACTGAGAAGTGTTTTGATAATTTTGGTTTTGCCACTGATTATTGTTAAAATTTGAAAACTGTAGAGGATCTTGTGGCATACCTTGTCATGAAGCCCATGGTCGACACTAAGAAATGAAGAAAACTTGATCATTTTCTCCTTCTATCTTCATGTAGTCAGTTGGAAAATGTTGATTTTCCAGGTTGGCTACCAGCTTACATCCATAGTCTTGCTTCTGTTTACGGCAGTGTGGACAGTACTCATTCAATTGTGATTCAGCTTGTGCATGCTTCTTTTTGGCAGTCATTGTGTCAATATGTGTAGCTACATCATTTATAATATCCTTCTTGAAATCCATGAGCAAGTTAGATATCTCCAGCTTTGAAATGCCTGAACCAGTCCCTTTTGTGACTGTGGGCCGGTATCCTCTGCCTTTCTTCATGGTTGACCTTGAGTAGTTTTGATAGATTTTCTTGAGGTCATCCCAAGAGGATTGGGATATGTCTCCACTAGCCATCAAGTCTAATGCCTCTAGATAGTTGTCATTTACCCCCCTCAAGAAGACTAGTTTTTGTGAATCCTCTGCCAATACATGCTGGGGATTCTTCTGCATTGTGTACAAAAAATGTGAAACATAGTCCTCCAATGTTTCATCTTCCTTTTGAGACATCCTAAAGATATCATCTCCTTTTGGGTCACTACTTTTCAATAATCTTTATATTTCTGTAGAAACAACATCTGCATCTCATCCTAGGTACCTACTGCATTGGCTCCTAAGCCCATGAACCATCATAAGGCTGACTCTTTCAGTGTTGTAGGAAACAACTTGAGCTTATGGGCATCGGTATTATAGTCGAAGCTTCGACCGAGTATGTCAAACTCAAACAAGAAAGTATCAGGATCCTCAGTTATAAGACCATAAAACTTTGGAAGAGCAGCTCTGGGTATATTCTTGAGATTAGTATTGTTTATAAGGCTTGGGAGAGGAAATGGGAAAGTAGGATGTGCCATTACTAGAGGTATTTGATTATGTGGTTGCTGCTGGAAAGGAGCATTAGCTACTGGATTGTTAACGTTAGGTGGATTTGGGCCAGAATTATCTAGAAAGCTGGCCAAGATTTCTACAAAAGGTCAGAAGCCGCTTACATCAAATGGTTTTTCTCTAGAGGAAGATGCTACAAGAAAGTCGGGGCTTGCATCTTCAAAGGGTAACTCAACTTCTTCAACTTCCTCATTCAAATTAACAGACTTTGCTGGGAGAAATCTGCCATATTCATCTCATCACCTTTCTCTTCGATGCATTCAATTGAGTTCTTTACACTTGTGAAGCAATTTTTAGAGATACAAATCTAAAAAACTAATCTAGGAATGAAAAAAAATGACTCAAAAATGTTCCTAGCTTGACACCGTCCCCGGTAGTAGCGCCAAAAATGAACCGCCTCACAATAGGTGTGTAATAATCATGCTCAAGGCCTTTCTTAGGAATGGTTCATTCAATCTAAGGACTAATTTTCCCATTATGAGGTGCATTTAACTTTTCAACCTAGAGAGGTATACTTGAAATGGTCGGCACAATATGTGCACTAGGTTCCTTAAGGAGTCATTCTACTTATGCTGCAGGAAGGTAAAAATGCATAAAAAAAACCTACACTAGTGCTGTAGGAAAAAAATACATTTATCTTCTTACTGGAATGAATTCTATAAATTGAAACTCTACTGAAACCTGTGATTTCAACCTAGAACATCCGTTATAACTATTCTTGCAGATGCTGCAGGAAGAAATTGTAACTTCTATCTGAAATAATGGAAATGTTGGAAATGCTGGAAATGAAATCTATTCTATACTAACCTATTCCAACTCCCAAGTGGGCCCCCTTGGTCAATTTCTACTAAACTATTAACACAGAATGTAAACCAAGAACTATTTCATTGCATTTCAAAAACTCATTACATAGAAACAATACATGGAACTTGAAATATATTGTTGTATAACAATTTTCTTCCAAAAACTTCTGTCTCTATTTCTTTCTAGCTAACCTCAAATTATCAGTCCAATCCCTATATATAGAGGATCAAACACTTATTACAAAAATAGAAAATAAACTATCTTGCTGAAAACATGCCAGAGAAGGAAATGCAACAGCCCGCGGTGTGGGTAGTAAAGCTCGAGCGACTAGTTCAACATAGTAAAGTGCAAAGGGAATATAGGCACACTACATCCCCGCATCCTGGAATAATGGATCCATTGTAGCAGCCATGGTTCCTTGTGCTATAATGATCACTCCACCGTAGCTGGTCCTCAATAGTCCTCCTTGAATGTTGTCAACCACTCTACAGCCGCTTTCTCTCCTGTCAAGTTAGTTATGATGCAGAAATATTCATGCAACAAGATTAATCAAATTAAATATCCAGATATTAGAACATATATTCTGATGGTTTTGTGAAATACTGCACTATATGTATAATATTAGCAAAATATGTCACAAACATCTACCCATGGTTTATTAGTTCTATCTGGACTTTATCACAAGTTTTGAGTGGCTAGGCTCTCAAATGTTTTGACAAAAACTAGAAAAGAGTATTAAAATTATACAAAACAAAGGCAATAATTTGGCCTTATCACATACCACAATTCAAAATGTGTCTAGTTACTACCTTTGTTTAGTTGAACCCAGTTCAAGGTGAACGGTGTAGTGCCGATGGCCTCCTTCCAGTATTTGGAAGCAACATTGTTTTCAATCTTTAGGGTTCGAGCACAATCCATAATGGATCTATTCTTCTTTCTACTATTCCATTTTTCTATGGTGTACTAGGGGCAGTTACTTTTCTTTTGATTCCTCTTTCATTATAGAATTCATTGAACTCATTAGAAATGAATTCTCCTCCTCTGTCAGGTCTTAAGCATCTTAGTTTCTTTCAAGTTTCCTTTTCAATTCTTGCAAGATACAATTTGAATTTCTAAAAAGCTTCTGATTTATCTCTGAGAAACATGATAATCATCATTCTGGAATGATCATCAATAAACTGAATAAAATATTTCTCTCCAGTATAGCTTTTTGTTCCAATTGGTCCACAAAGGCCAGTGTGTACCAATTCCAAGATTTCATTAGTATTGTAATTCTTTCTTTTGAAACTTGTCTTGCTCATCTTTCCAATTTGACATTGTTTGCATGTTGCTAACTCAGGTTTCTTCAAAATAGGGATACCTCTAACTCTCTTGTTTTTCTTATGTTTACCATATTATCAAAATTTACATGACATAACCTTTTATGCCATATCCAACTTTCTTCTACTTGTGCAATGAAGCATGAACCTTTAGTGAGATCAAGATAGAATAGATTACCTTTTGTTTGCCTGCCAATTGCAACTAGGTTCCCTTTACCATCTAGGATCTTGGCCTTACCATTCATGAATTCTACCTTGAAGCCAATGTTTTTTAGTTGTGCTACACTGAGTAGATTTCTACTTAGTCCTTCAACCCAATAAGCATTATCACATTTGATTCCTTCTGTTAGAGCTATGCAACCTTTTGCTTTCACATAGTAGGGTTCATCATTCCCAAAACTGACACTCCCACCATCATAGCATTTAAGATGTTCAAATTTTTTCTTATCACTAGTCATTTGATGAGAACAACCAATATCAATTATCCATGTGTCATTTTTACTGATATGTGAGAAAAGTGTTGTCTTTTCATCTTCTTCATCTGACTCATCCTTAATAGCAATATAGACCATTTCATCTTCTTCTTCATCACTATCAGAATCCTTAGCAATATAACAAGACTTCTTACCTTTGTCCTTGTCACTCTTGTAGTTCTTGAAATATTTCTTGCATTTTTACTTGTTGAACTTTTTCTCATCTTTGTCTTCTTTGTTCAAACACTTGGCAGTAATGTGACCAACCTCATTGCATGAGAAACAAATCAATGGCATTTTACCTTTGTATTTTCCATTAGCAACTCTCCTTGCATGTAATTCTTCAATGATATCTAGATCTTTATCATTGGATTTATCATCACTACCACTTTCAATCTGCTTCCCTTTTGAGTATCTGTCCTTCTTACCAAGGTTTAATTTAACTTTGAATATAGACTCAAGATTGCTAGAGCTAGGAGAATAATTGTCAATGTTGTCTAGCTCAAAAGTTGTAAGCCTTCCAACTAATGTATCCATAGTTATATCCTTATTACACCTCATCTCTTGAATAGCTAAAACTCTAATAGCATAGATAGGAAGTAAAGTTATTAATACCTTGCTGACCATTGTTGTGTCTTCAATTATTCCTCATGCGGCTTTGATGGCACTCACAATCGTCTTGATTCTTTCATTGTATCTTGTAATGTCTGCTCCTTCTTTCATTTTCATCTAGTCAAATTTTCCTCTGAGACTTTCTTCTTTGGCTCACTTTACATTTGCATCTCCTCCATGAATGTCCTATAATTTTCTCCACATATCATAGGTTGTAGGGAAGTCCTTGAATTCATCAAATTCTAAGTAGTTGAGTGAAGAAGCTATATCAATCATCATTATATTATGAAGCTTCTATTCCATCATCTGTTCCACATTTATAGTCCCTGTTGGATCCACATATTTTCTATCCAAAAATTGAAAACCGACATCTCCAATAGTAGATAAATTTAGTTTCATAAACTCTTTCAATGCAAGGAAGTTGTCTTTGTTTAGCTTTGTGATCTCCCTTCTGTAAGATATCTCCTATCTTTAGCTTGGGCCTTGAAACTACTTTTGAAAGCACTTATTTCTTTGATACCAATTGTTGGAAATGAAATAATTAACTGAGAGGGGAGGGGTGAATCACTTAATCCAAAATAAATCCCTTGTCCCTTAGATGTCTTAAACAATATAACAATGTTACTCGGTTAATTAAGATATTCTTCTATAACTCAGGTGTTAAAGCAATATTTATGATATCCAATACAATTATACTTTAGTGATTAAGTGCTAAAACATAAAGAATGAAACAAATAACATATACATAGGTGACACCAAGATTTAACATGGAAACCCAATATGAGAAAAACCACCAATGTAACTAGTTATTGTTTTTCACTCTTCTCAAGTGAGCCCTATTAGGAGCCAACCCTATTAAAGGTTACAAAGAACACTATTAGGTGTGACCCTGTTAGAGGATTTAAATCACCATGTGAGGAGTGGCCTTGTTAGAGGTCTTCAAAACTTCAACATAGAAATGCTACCTTGTGAGAGGATTTACAAAATAATGTTAAGTCTACTCTATTAAGAGATTTGAGATCACTGCTACAATTGTTACAAAGTAACAATGAATGACCTATATATTTAAGAAACTGTCTTTGCTGATTCAGATCTGTGTTCTGATTATGACTGGATCCTTGTTGATAAAATATTTTTCCTTCACTCTTCATATTACAGAATTTCACACTTCTTCTTATCTTGAACTTTTCACACACACTTGCACACATTCTATCCAAACTTGAACTTACATATATATATGATAAGCCCTATCAAGTCAGCTTGAATATAATTCTAAATATGTAATAAATCATAATTCACTCAGCCTCATATAACCAATTAATTATAGTATGTAAACCACCGTTAGTCGACTGACACTGAATAATCAGCTCGGTTAACACTTGTAATATAAGAAATGTGACATAGAAAATGTAACCATGTGTAACATAAGAAATGTAACATTTGAAATAAGTGGGGGAAAGATAATATATTCCTCTTCTATCTAAAGGTGCTAAAATGACAGCTCCAAATTGATCAACCCAAAAAGGATCAATACACAAATAAATCAATCATTTGGAAATGAGAGCAAAGAGGAAAGTCTTCAATTCCCCATTTTATGGAAATGAATGAATGTGTGATAGATTTAGAATGATTAAGGATTTGAATTGAAATGGATAGGAGAAATGCACTAACCTTGAAATATTTCAGATCAAATAATTCTATTTTTTGAGGTCTATACACTGTTTCTGGAAAAAATGAAGTATGATCTGGAAAGAAAATGTAGAGACAAACAAAACCCAGAAATCATTTTCCGATCTGACACTGTCTTATGAAAAAGGTCAAACTTGACCCACAAATGTCACCACTGACCCAAAAATGTCAATTCTAACCTAGGCCAGGGGTGAGGTTGACCTTGACCTAGGTCAGGGGTGAGGTCGACCTTGACCTAGGTCAAGGGTGAGGTCAACCTTGACCTAGGTTAGGGGTGAGGTCAACCCTGACCCATTAATGTTGACCTTGACCTACACATGTCCAAAATAAAATCTGTTTGCGAATCTCAAAAGTTTTCCAAAAAGGGTATCCAGATCTGGGTTCAAATCCACAATCCCAAACCTGTACCTACAAGAAAAAGAGGTTTTTTTTGGGGGGGGAAGGTGCATGCCTTGGTGAAACTCCGGTTTTGGAATTAGCCTCAAATATATGTAATTGAAATTGCAAAAGTAAACCAAGTAAATGTATAAATTCAACTTGCTTGTAAAAGTCCTTGTGGAGGGTTCAAATCCTTGAGTCCACAAGTATGTATGCACCAATGGATCTAGAATGTAGGATGTAGGATGTCTTCAATCAATTTCTTTTAGATCTCCAACACCAAGTCTTGAATGGGTTCTTGATTATGAAGAGGCTTGGAAGAAAATGGATGGAGAGATCACCAAAAAGGGTACTATGTAGCTTGAATCCTTCAATGGCCTCCAGTGGATCTCCTTCATGAAAATGGATGCTATAATTCTTGAGGATGGATGAATGCTTTCTTGAAATCTTTCTCCTTATATTTTTGGAATTGCACTTGATGATAGTTTGAAAATGCTTGATCACGATTAGAAGACTTAGACAAAATGAGAGTAGAAAGCTCCCTTTTATATGAAATTAGGGCACAATATTATAAGGAGGATGACATAGGATAATTAAATTCCCATTAAAGCCTTTACCCCTAGGAGAGGACATATATTAAATATAATTTAGGAATTGATGCTTTGGAACCCGAAATAGCCGACTCAGAAGCGGGAAAAAACTTTTGCAAAGACCGACATCCGTAAACTATGGGACCCAGGGATCTGAACCCTGGGTCAAGGTTGAGGTCAACCTTGATCTAGGTTAGGGTCAAGGTTGACCTTGACCTAGGTCAGGGTTGAGGTCAACATAGACTGAAAAGGTTGACCCTGACCTTGAGGTCTAAGATCTCAGGTCTGCAGTCCATAATGCAGAAATCAGGTTGAAAAGAAGTTGAAAGTGGGGCAGAACAGGGGGAAAGCCAAGTCTAGATCAGGAACCCATTCAAGGTGATTTTCATGACCCCAAACCACTTACTCAGAAGGCTAAACTAGTCTACCATAGAAGTTCTTCCATTTTCTGACTATACATTTAGCCCCCACTTTAGGAAGAGTATGAGCTCAACACAAACTCTTGGTAAAGGAGAACATACAGAACAAACAATCTTATTTGAATCAAAAGGGACAAAGAAATACTCAATCCCCCAAGGGAATTAAGTCTTTATCAACCCTAATATCATGATAAGAGAGACATCACTTAGTTAAGAAGAGAAAGAGAGAGAGAGATGAGTGGTTAACTTGCCAAGTAAGATGTGCGTATCTCACTGTGAACCACAAAAAGGATAGGATGGCCCACCAAGCAAGCACTTGATAGTCACCCGATAAAGTTATGCACCTTCTGGTGGCTTTGTGCATGTATGTAGTGCATTTTCTGATGGCTTTTATGAAGTACCCATTGATCCATATTCTTATATCACCATGGATTACATTTGTAAAATGCGTATCTCTTCAGGATTTAGCAATTTATGTGCGTTACCTTCCGAGGATTTAGCAACTTATGTGCATTACCCTCAGAGGATTTTGCAAAAATAAAAGTAAAAATGCATGTCCCCTTAGGATTTAGCAACTTATGTGCGTTACCTTCTAAGGATTTAGCATGTTGCAAAACAAAATTTTAGAACAAAAATGCATAATATAAAATGAGGGAGGCCGTGTATATGCCCCCTCCTTAATATGGAAAAGTACATACTATTTTGACATGTTCAGAAAGAAAAGATCAAGGATAAATCATTCTTCAACATCAAGACAATATCCATAGACAACACCCAGTCCAAGCCAGGAAGGTCACAGCTCTTGTGAGGCCATGGAAGGGACGAATGCAAAGAGATATCATGCAAAAAGTTAAAAAGTAACCCCCGTGAGGGATAACATAGTATTCAGTTTCCAAGGTGAGAGATTTATCAACCATGGAAACCCAATGTCTAACAAAGAAATAGGTTATGATCAAGGACATAGATCCTCAATGTAAAATAAAATTTTCATATATGATTGGATATCACATAATAGATAAATACTGCTTAACCAAGGGAAAAGTGAATCCTGGAAAGATAGAAAAGAAGGAGATGTCATCCTTGCCCCCTAAGTGTGGGAACAAGGATGAAAGGGGACCTATTATATCACTCACAATAATATGCAAGACAATGAGCCCCCAAAGATTAGGCTAACATTGTTTACATAATGTGGAGTTCCATAATAGGAACATAAATGTTATTTAGAGAAAGTAGGATTAAAATACAACTCATTGCCACATGATATA
>MU226634.1:2721656-2732339 GCA_018584345.1 Thuja plicata | reverse complement strand
TGGTTTATCAAATCATACTCCATGCTAGGAAGACGAGGTGGAGGAGGAAGAATGGGTTGAGAAGGTGGTAAAGAAGTAGGAACCACCAGATTAGGTTGAGGGTTATTCCTTGTATGATAGGTGTGAGATATAGAATCTTTATCATTGAAATATTCTAAAGATTCCATAGGTCGACCTTTGATAGTAATGTGAGGACAACCTTTGATAGTCAACAAGGGTTTTGGATAAACCATGTTAGTTATCTCAGCACTACAAATAGATTCACAAGAAGGAAGAAAATAATACATCCTATGAGGAGATGAGGGAGGATCTTGATTCTCCATAAGATCATCACTAAGAGGGAGAAGATTAAGGGAATTTATATCATTCTCCGCTAATGCCTCATCACTAGAAGGAATCCCAAATGGAGGTTAAGTATCTATAATGTTTTCTTCTTTCTCTAAAATGTCTACATAAGAGGAGCGTGTTTTAGAAAAAGAGTCACAATCATGTATGAATATGTCATCCATTAATAAATCACCCTCTTGTATCAAGGCATCTTCATGAGGATGGGTTAAATCAATGTCTTTATCCAAGGGTTCATCCCACAAAGTAGAATCATCCACAATGGCTTCATGAGGAAGAGAGTAATCAACATCCAAATCCAAAGGCTCATCCCAAATACGAGGATTATCATCCCTATCAATAAAACACATTGTAAAAGGTTTGGAAAATACTTGAAACAACTTGTGGAACATGATAACAAATAAAGAAATGCATAGAAAATAGATCTAGATATATCCCAATGCTTTCAAATGAAATATATGATGAAAAATGTAAATGTTTTTTTATTTTTAATGAAATTTTGTGATTTTTATTTATTTTTTACATATAAATGCAAGAGCATAAAAGAAATATACTTTTAAATGCATGTAAGATCTAACACAAGATGCAAATCTAACACCAACAAGAAAGCATTGTCTATCGCGGGTTCACCAAAATGTAACATAGAAAATGTAACCATGTGTAACATAAGAAATGTAACATTTGAAATAAGTGGGGGAAAGATAATATATTCCTCTTCTATCCCAAGGTGCACAAATGACTGATCCAAATTGATCAACCCAAAAAGGATCAATACACAAATGAATCAATCATTTGGAAATGAGAGAAAAGAGGAAAGTCTTAAATTCTGCGTTTTATGGAAATGAATGAATGTGTGATACATTTAGAATGATAAAGGATTTGAATTGAAATGGATAGGAGAAATGCACTAACCTTGAAATATTGTAGATCAAAGAATGTTGATTTCTAAGGTTAGTAATCTATTTCTAGAAAAACTGAAGTATGATCTGGAAAGAAAATGCAAAGATGAACAAAACCTAGAAATCATTTTCCGATCTGACACCGTCTTATGAAAAAGGTTGACCTTGACCCACAAATCTCACCACTCACCCAGAAATGTTGATTCTGACCTAGGTCAAGGGTGAGGTCGATCTTGACCTAGGTCAGGGGTGAAGTTGACCTTGACCTAGGTTAGGGGTGAGGTCGACCTTGACCCAATAATGTCAACCTTGACCTACATAGGTCAAAAAGAAAATCTGTTTGTGGATCTTGAAAGTTTGCCGAAAAGGGTATCAAGATCTGGGTTCAAATTTGCATTCTCAAACCTATACCTACAAGAAAAAGAGGTTTTTTTTGTTGGGGGGAGGGGTTTTCCTTGGTCAAACCCCAATTTTTTAATTAACCTCAAATATATGTAATTGAAATTGCAGAAGTAAACCAAGTAAATGCATAAATTCACCTTGCTTGCAAAAGTCCTTGTGGAGGATTTGAATCCTTGAATCCACAAGTATGTATGCACCAATGGATCTAGAATGTAGGATGTATAATGTCTTCAATCAATTGCTTATAGATCTCCAACACCAAGTATTGAATGGGTTCTTGATTATGAAGAGGCTTGGAAGAAAATGGATGGAGAGATCACCAAAAAGGGCACTATGTAGCTTGATTCCTTCAATGGCCTCCAATGGATCTCCTTCATGAAAATGGATGCTAGAATGCTTGAGGATGGATGAATGATTGATTGAATTCTTTCTCCTTAGCTTGCTGCAATTTTACTTGATGATAGTTTGAGAATGCTTGATCACGATTAGAAGACTTAGAGAAAATGAGAGGAGAAAGCTCCCTTTTATATGTAATTAGGGCACAATATTCTAAGGAGGATAATATAGGATAATTAAATTCCCATTAAAGCCTTTACCTCTAAGAGAGGACCTATATTAAATATAATTTAGGAATCGACACTTTGGAACTCGAAATAGCCGACCCAAAAGAGGGAAACAACTTTTGCAAAGACCGACATCCCAAAACTCTGGGACCCCGGGATCTGAACCCTGGGTCAAGGTCAAGGTCAAGGTCAACCTTGACCTAGATCAGGTTTGAGGTTGACCTTGACCTAGTTCAGGGTCGAGGTCAACATAGACCAAGAAGTTTGACCCTGACCTGGAGGTCCAAGATCTCTGGTTTGCAGTCCAAAATGCTAAAATTAGGTTGGAAAGTGGGGCAGAACAGGGGGAAAGCTAGGTCTAGATCAGGAACCCATTCAAGGTGCTTTTCATGACCCCAAACTACTTACTCAGAAGGATAAACCATTCTACCATGGATTTCTTCCATTTTTTGACTATACAACACTAATTTTCTTTAATGCGCAACCATGACTAAATTTCTCGAGTGACTCGGTCAACACTGAAAAACTCTTTCTATTCACCAAATGTGATCGGTCTGAATGTAGAAATTTTTGTAACATTAGTACATAAGTGTAAATACATGTGTAACATCAATGACAATACACAATTGAATAATTTTCTTCAACACCCTAGAGCATGGAAAGACAACATACCCACGGGTATTCAGGATTTCACAGAGCTACAAAAGACAAAATAACACATGGGTAGATGGAGAACTATTTGGCATGATCAAGATTCTTCAGAGGAAAATTAAAGAAAGATTCATAATTCTTGAAGAGTTGGTTGAGATATATAAAGATACAATCTGTTTCATGGTTGAAACTGATTGTGTATTATTTGAGGTAGTCATACCAAGAAATAAATGGTGTTACCCTATGGGTTATGAAGTCAGTTTAGATATTTTAGTTATGCAAATTGAACATGTCTTGGAATCTAAAGTTGATACATCTAAGGAGAGATGGGAAACATATGAAGATAAATCATCTAAAGTTAGAAAATAGAAAACTATAGGCTTAAGGAAAAGAAGAGTGGAGAATATAATTGTTGGTTGTGTAGATAAGGCACGTATTACTAAAGAAGAGATGAGAGAAGTAAGGAAGAAGATAGAAGAGGGATCTTCTAGGTTGGAAAATACTGCTACTGTAGCCCTTCCACCTCAAGAGATTGATTGGGTAGTTAGTCCACTTTCTACTATTATTGATGTGACTACACCCTCACCACCATAGAAGACTTCACAGACATAAAATATGGTTCCATGGAGAAACACTAGGTCCACTAAACTAGACTCACCTCCTATGAAGCAGAGGAATGAAGAAGTAGAAGAAAATAAAGTTGAGAAAAAGACCACAAGTGACAGATAGATATAGAAACCTGATATAAAGATGTTAGAGAAAAGAGCTCTTAAGCAAGGAAAGATTTTTTCAGTGAACAAATATTATGAAAGGTATGAGGAATCTAAAAAACTAGTGATTGGGGACATATTGATAAATCATTTACTTGTTTTCAAGAAGAATTTACTAGAGATAGAAGGTAGTATACCTGAGGAGTTGTATGGAAAACTGGAGATTAGAAAACAAATTGCACATATTGAATATTAGGCTATCAAAAATCAAGATATTGAGGATATGTTGCTTGTAGTTTCTATATAAGAGAGATAAAGAATATTTTAAGCACTCAAACCTTTATTGAGAGCCAAAGCAAGATTAGTGAAAATTATGGGTAGGAAATATGAAGAATTCATAGAGGAGACTCAGAAGGCATTCGATTAGATAATTCTGAGTAATATTATGGAGAAGACTCCACCTCTTACATATACTATTCCTACACCTATAGGAATTGGAGAGAGATCTAAGATAGTTGAGATAAATGTTGAGAAGAGTGAAGTTGACATGCAACCAAATTTCTATGTTTTTGGTGTGCTTATTACCATTAACACTTCACATGAAGAGAAAGATCCATTAGAAGAAAATATTGACAATATAGTGGTAGATGAAGTAGAAAAGAAAGAGGAATAATAGAAAGAGGAAGAGAAGAAAGAAGAATCAGAACAGGAAAATGAGATAGACACAAAAAAACAAGAAGAGGCAAGAGTTGAAGTAAAACCTAAAATTGACACATGTTCTATTCTATTGTTGGAAAGCAAGGATAGATCTGTAAGCACAAATGTTGACAGTATGGATGAGGATGAAAGGATGAGACTATCCTTCATTGCATTCACAAAGGAAAAATAAAGATTTGAGCACAAAGGAGACAAAAAGAATAAGGTAATTACTACATAAATTAATAGTGTAAATAAAATTCTTCTAATCCCTATTATTTTTCAAAATAAAGATGATGCAGAGAATCTAAAGATGACACTAGATGATTTTGATGGTCACTATGAGTCCTTAGTGAATATCGCTGAAGAGATGGAAAAGATTAGTTATTGAGAGAAGAATTTGAAGGAAGTATGCAAGTCTATTTCATGGGACTTGAGAATTCTGAGATCAGCTACATCAAAGGCAAGAAGTTGTGTTACACATGGAAGGATGTTATTCAACTATTGTATGAACCCTACCAGACACATTAAGAATATTGAAGACATTATTGCAAAGGATAGGGGTACTTTTAATATCATGATGGACAGTTGTGAGACCTCCTCACAATTTATAATAGAGATGCACAGAGAGTTAATAAAGGTTGTTGACAAGTTGAATTTATTAGATATAGACAAAGGGAGAGTAATGAAAATATTTGGTTTTCTAAAGAGTCTAATCACTCCTAGGACATCAATTCTTGAATTACATCTATCTGATATGGAGAAGGCTGCTGAATCATTAAAAAAATATATGCCCAAGGAGTTTAAAGTAGAAGAGACATCATCATATGCACTAAATGGATTAATTCATGTTAGTCATTTATTGATTGAGTCATGGAATGTTGAAGTGAAGATCTTGGAAGATTCCTTTCAAGATATTCTTAAACTGGTGAGCAAGCACTAAATCATACATTTTTGTAAATTTTTTGTGCACCAATTCCATTTTTGTCAAAGGGGGAGATGAGAGAAGAGGAAAATAAGAAAAGAAGAAGAACATAAAATGAGAAGATGGTTTGTGTTGGAACACTTAGTAATTTTTTTAACAAGTGTTTTCATCAATGCCAAAGGGAGAGATTGTTGGAAAGTGATGTTTTTGGTATGATATGAGACACTTAATGGTTCTCATTTATGGTAACACATCTGATAGTATGATTGAGTTAAGAACATTTTTGGAGATTCAGTTCTAAAATTGACTAAGTATAGAAACAAAAATATAGAGTATAACAATATTGTTTTGGACAGTGAAGATCAAGTATGATGTTTGATGACTCGCGACCTTAGAGGAAGATAATATGATGTATTTATGACCTATATTTAATATCTATTTGGTTTTGGTGATCATTACAGAGATTTAGAGTTATGTAAATGTTAGAATGAATTTAGAATAACTAAGAGGGGGGTGAATCAGTTATCCTCAGGTCCAGATGTGCCCATATAAAAATTTATACCACTTCAACAACTCAGATCTGCTCAGTAGTAATAAACAAAAAAAGTGTACAGTTTACTAAGCTAATGGAATAAGCTTACATAAACTTAACAGTAAAACACAACATAAATTTTCACACATTTTGAAACCATGATTTAACATGGAAACCCAATATGGGAAAAACCACCGGTAACATGCTACCAAAATTTCACTCTTTTGAAGTGAGCTCTGTTAGGAGCCAACCCTGTTAAAGGTTACAAAACACACTGTAAAATGTGACCTGGTTAAAGGATTTAATCACCCTATCAAGAGTGGCCTTGTTAGAGGACTTAGAACATTCTAATATAAATGTAACCTTGTTCAAAGGATTTATACAGTGACTGTTAGGTCAACCTGGTTAAAGTATTTGAGCTGATACAATGGTTAGAAAGTAATCACTAGATGTGATTTGATACATACAACTTACTTTGCAAAACCAAATCCAATTTCATCTCTAATGATAATTCACTAAGTGGCCTCCATTTTCATCTCAAACTTCAGATCTTCTTGGAAATCCATCAAGCAATCTCTCTCTCCTTCTCTGCTCAGCCTTCTTTGCTAGGTATTTCCAATCAGTCAATTAACCATGCAATACTCTTGCATACAAATTCTCCTTACACTTGGATACCATTAAAATAACCTCTGTAGGTTATATTATACCTCTTCATCTAGGTCAGATAGATCTTTTTCCACTTAATCAAGATCGTAGATCTTAGGTTAGGTCATATCCAACAGATCTTTCCATCATTACATTTTATTTACTTCTCCAATACAATCATTAATTAAACATTGAATCCATGCGCTAATAACGGTTTCACATGCATTAAATGAGTGTGGAACAATCTTAATTAACAATACATATCCTAATAAAATCAACTATGTCAGCCAGAGATCTCAAATCTCATCAATTACTAAAATATTGTTGCTCGGATTTCTCTGTCTCCCTCAGCATCTCACTAGTGCTCAACATCATCTTTTCTCTGCTTGGCATCACCTTTTTCTTTTCTTCACTTCGACTTTGATTTGCTCGGCATCGACCTTCTAGTGAATTGATAGTGAAAGATAAACAACATATCACTTAGCCAAAGTGCCAAATGATCAAGTACCCTGGTGTATACTCAAAACTCAACCTTTTCCTCGATCTTCTTGTTATCCTATTCTTCAAATCTTCATCAATCAATGGATATGGTACTAAAAAATATAGCAATTGTCTCACTAGTTAAGGTTTGACATCAATGATAAAATAACAATTGTCTACATTGTAGAAATATTTCCAACAATCTCCCTTTTTGGCATTGATGGCAACACTAAACTGTAAAACAATAATTTCCAACCAAAGTTACCATACAATCCAAAAAGTATGTGTGTTCCTTGATATAAAAAAATCTTCATTAATGTCTTTAGCTTCATTCTGACTCCCTCTATGTCTATATAAGCACACTAAAATGCTTTCTATTTCTTGTTCAACTCCCTCTTTCAGTAATATCTCCCTCATATCTGTTGTTTTTATCAATAATTTTGTTTTAGCAATAATCTCCCTCTTTGACAACAATGCGAAAGATGACATCTTTATTATGTAGATTCATCTTGTTCTAATCTTTGTATCATGTTGTTCTTGTCATCTTTTTTTATGACTGATCTTCTTTTCTGTTCTTGTCATCCACTTCACAGTTTTTAGGCAACATCCTAAAAATGTGACTCACTATGAATCAATGTGTCAAGTGTTCTGATTAAAAAATTTGATGCAATAGTACCATTCAAAACTAGTTAGCCTCTGATAGGGGAATCACCCCCAATTTACCTCTTAGATACTCATGAGCATCCTTGGGTAATTATTTTGTAAATATGTTTGCCAACTGTTCCTTAGTATGTACATATTCTAGTCTCATTTCCTTGTCTTGAACTAGCTCCCTCAAGTAATGATACTTGATAGCTATATCCTTTGTCTTAGAGTGCATTACAGGATTTTTAGAAATATTAATGGCACTCATGTTATCACAATATATGACAACTAGTTCTGTGATCTCCTCCTTCATACCTTTCAATAGTATCTTCAACCACACAATGTTTGAACAATTAACTATTGCTGCCACATACTCGGCTTCAGCTGTAGATTGTGAGGTGCAATTCTATTTCTTGCTTGTCTAGGAAACTAATATTTCCCCAAAAGAAATTCTCCTCCTGTGGCGATTTTCTATCATCCACATTACTAGCCCAGTCAGAATTAATATAGACTCTGAGTTCAAACTTGTCATTCCTTTTATAATATAGGCCATAATCTTCTGTATCTTTCAAATATCACAAAATTCTTTTCACTGCCATTACATGTGTCTCTTTTAGATTAGCAGAAAATCTAGCAATAATTCCAACTGCTAATGCAATATCAGGTCTACTGTGTACAACATATTGCAAATTACCAATCATTGATCTGTATAGTGTTTGATTTACCTCTTTTGTATCATCATTCTTTGTCAACTTATGTGTAGTAGTCATGGGTGTGCCCACTGGTTTTGAATCTTCCATACCAAAAGTTTTTAGTATCTCCTCGACATATTTTGATTGAGTGATATAGATACCATTCTTCATTTGATGTATTTGTAAACCAACAAAGAATTTTATCTCACCAAACATAGACATTTAAAATTTAGTTCAGATCTCTTTTGCAAATGCTTTTCATATCATATCTTGTCCACTGCATATGATGTCATCAACAAAAATTTCAGCCAGTAAAATTCCTTTAGCTTTCTTTGTCTTCAATTACAGATTATTGTTGTCATTTGTTCTTGCAAATCTAATCTTTATCAAATAATTGTGCAATCTTTCATACCATGCTTTGGGTGCTTGTTTTATTCCATATAATGCCTTGTGCAGTCTGCAAACCATGTTCCTCTTGCTTGGGTCAACAAATCCATCAACTTGTTCAATATATACTTCATCTTCTAATATACCATTTAGAAATGTTGACTTCACATCCATTTGATAAAATTTAAATCCTTTGTAGGCTGCATATGCAAGTAGAGTTCTTACACCTTCCAATCTTCCAACTGGGGTGAATGTCTCTCCATAGTCAATTCCTTCCTCTTGTGCATAACCTTTGAATACCAATCTTTCTTTATTCCTTGTTACCTCTCCATGTTCATTTAGCGTATTTCTGAATACCCACTTAGTACCAATTACATTTTTGTTGTCAGGCCTTAGTACTAGTGTCCATCTCTTGTTCTTTTCTATTTTGTCTATCTCTTCATTCATGGATTGAATCCAATCTTCATTGTCTAAAGAATCTTTTACTATCTTAGGCTCAAAATCACATAGCAAACATGTGTCTTCTCTTAATTTGCTTCTTGCCATAACTAAAAAATCCTTTTCTCCTATGATTTAATTAGGTTTATGGTGCCTTCTCACATATTTTTCCAAAGTAGGCTCTTTCCTAAGCTTTAGTTTGATCATTCATGTTCAGTTCAAGTTGAAACTGTGACTCGACATCTCCATCAGATAGCTTGGCAGTCACCTCATGTTGCCCAACAATTTCATTCTGTGTCTCGGAAGGTGCGAACTATTTCTCAGCAACTTCATTTTCAGTTTTTTTAGAATCCTCCTCTTCAGGATAAGTGAATGATCTATAACTTTCAGGCTCAATCATGCTTTCAGCTTCATTTCTCTCTGCATATTCATCAATTCTAAGATTGTGACTTTCCACAATTTTGTTAGTGTTAGAATTCAAGCACTTGTATGCTTTACTCTTAGTAGAATATCCAAGAAATATGCCTTCTTCTCCTTTAGCATCAAGTTTACCATTTCTATTATTGTTCAGTATAAAACATCTACTCCCAAAGACTTTAAAATAACTTACAGTAGGTGCATATCCATAGCATAGTTCATAAGGTGTAGCATTTGTACCTGTCTTGATTTGTAGTCTATTCAAGGTATAAACTACTGTACTTACAGCTTCTCTCCAATATTTTTATGCAACATTTTTCTCCATCATTAATGTTCTGGCACAATCCATGATAGATTGATATCTTCTTTCAGTTATACCATTCTATGGTGGTGTCCTAGGTGAGGACATCTGTCTTTTTATCCCTCGGTCATTGCAGAACCTGTTAAACTCATTAGAAATGAACTCACCTCCTCTGTCATATCTCAGACATTTTAGACTCTTACTTGTTTCCTTTTCAACTTTTGCCAACTACCACTTAAAAAACTGAAATGCATCATATTTTTCTTTAAGAAACATAACAGTCATCATCCTAGAGTAGTCATCTACAAATAGAATAAAATATTTGTCTCCACAGTAACTTTTCTCACAAATAGGTCCACAAAGGTCAGTATGAACCAATTCCAAAATATTCTCAGAAGTATGATTTTTCTCTTAAAGCTAGATTTAGTCATTTTTCCCAATTGACATTGCTTCCATATTGCATTCTCAGGTTTCTTTAACTTAGGCAGCCCTCTAGCATTTTTCAATTTTCTCATGCTTACCAAGTTATCAAAGTTAACAAGACATAGCCTCTTATGCCATAACCAAACATCATTATATTGTGCAAAAAAGCATGTTTCTTCAGCTAAGTCTAGATAAAATAAGTTACCTCAAGTCTACTCACTACTTCCATCTAATTCTTCATTGGCATCATAGATCTTTTCTTTCCTATGATGGAATTCAACTCTGTAACCAGAAGTGTTCAGCTGTCCAACACTCAACAAGTTATACTTAAGATCATCAACCCAATACACATCATCACATTTAATCTTGTTAGTCAGTTGAATTGATCCTTTACCTTTAACTCTACAATGTGTATCATTACCAAACTTAACATATCCACCTTTACATTGATCTAAGGTTTCAAATTTGTCCTTATCACTAGTCATGTGATGTGAACAACCATTGTCAATAATCCAATGATCACCTTTACTCA
>MU226634.1:2666692-2721473 GCA_018584345.1 Thuja plicata | reverse complement strand
TCTTCTTTCATCTTTCTCATTCTTTTTTTTTTTTTTTTTTAAGAAAAAGTGGCGAGCCACTATAATATATTAATATAAATTGATTCAAAAAGTTCAACTGGGAAAGAATCAGGAAGAAAACCCAGTATCATTACTTAAATATATACAATAGTACATACAATATTCACTATCAAGTAAAAATGATCTTAAATCATTCATACAATTGGGAGTATAAACTACCTCCCCCAACCCCTATAAGATTATACTTTTAAAATTTAAGGGGCATCAAGATATCAAAAAACTATCGAAAAATGTCAACATGTCAAAATTTCAGAATTCAAAATTTCAACTATCTTTCTCATTCTTATCAGGACATCTAGCAGCAATATGAGATACTTTGTTACAAGAAAAACAAATAATAGGAAGTTTACCTCTAAATTTTCCTTTTCCTCTAGCTAGTCTCCTTGCCATAAGTGCCTCAAGCTTGTCTAGATCATCATCTTAATTTTCACTGTCACTGCTTAACCATTTCTTTTCTTTCCTTGATTTTCTAATGAACATTTGTGACTTGAATGCAGATTCAATAGTTTTTGGAGTATAGTTATCAAAACTTGACATCTCAAATGTAGTAAGTGTGCCTAACAATATTTCCAGAGTCAAATTGTTGTTAGGAGTACATCTCAGTTCATGAATTGTAGATACTCTAATAGCATAAATAGGAAGAAGTGTTCTCAGTACCTTTCTCATGATAGTGTCATCATTAATGGTTCCCTTTTCTCCTCTAATAGCATATACAACTTCCTTTATCCTATCATAATATTGCACCTTATTTCTCCTTCTTGCATTTTTAAATCATAAAACTTACCTTTCAAGCTTTTAGATTTGGCTCCTAGTACATTTGTATCACCTCCATAGATGGTTTGAAGGGCATCCCACATCTTATTTGCACATGTACAATCCTTGATGTCCTCAAATTCATGATAGTTCAGGGATGATGCAAGTTCCAACATTGCTTGATTATGTTCATGCTTTTCTCTTAATTGTGTAGCATTCAGAACTCGAGTAGGGGCTACATATTCTTGTTCAATATGTCACTCAGCAGAATCACCAATACCAACCAAGTGAATTTTCATCAAACTTTTCCATGTAGTAAAGTTATCCTTGCTAATCTTTGGTCCATCCCTTTTATACATCTTGATCTTTATCTCACAGTACCTTTAAACTATTTCAAGAGAACAAAGCTGTGATACCAATTATTAGAATGAATTTAAAATAACTGAGAGGGGGGGTGAATGAGTTATCCTTGGGTCTAGATGTGCCCATATAAAAATTTATACCACTTCAACAACTCAAATTTGCTCGGCAGCAATAAACAACAACAGTGTGCAATTTACTGAACTAATGAAATAAGCTTACAGAAACTTAATAGTAAAACACAACATAAACATTCACACATTTTGACACCATGATTTAACATGGAAACCCAATATGGGAAAAACCACTAGTAACATGCTACAAAAATTTTACTCTTCTCAAGTGAGCTCTTTTAGGAGCCAACCTTGTCAAATGTTGAAAAAACACACTGTCAAATGTGACCTAGTTAAAGGATTTAATCACCCTGTCAGGAGTGGCCTTGTTAGAGGACTTAGAAAATTTTAATCTAAATGTCACCTTGTTCAAAGGATTTGTACAATGACTATTAGGTCAACCTAGTTAAATGATTTGAACTGATACAATGGTTAGAAAGTAATCAATAGGTGTGATCTAATACATACAACTTACTTTGCAAATCAAGATCCAATTTCAGCTCTAATGCTAATTCACCGAGTGGCCTCCATTTTCATCTCAAACTTCATATCTTCTTGGAAATCCATCAAGAAATCTCTCTATGCTTCTCTTCTCAGCCTTCTTTGATAGGTCTTTCCAATCAGTCAATTAACCATGTAATACTCTTGCATACTACTTCTCCTTACACTTGGATACCATGATAATAACCTCTATAGGTTATATTATACCTCTTCATCTAGGTCAGATAAATCTTTTGCCACTTCATCAAGATCATAGATCTTAGGTTAGGTCAGATCCGATGAATCTTTTCATCATTAAATTTTATTTACTTCTCCAATATAATCATAAATTAAACATTGAGTCTATGCACTAATAATATTTTCCCATGCATTAAATGAGTGTGGAGCAATCTTAGTTAACAATACATATCCCAATAAAATCAACTATGTCAGCCAGAGATCTCAAATCTCATCAATTACTAAAATAATGCTGCTTGGCTTTCTCTGTCTCCCTTGGCATTTCACTGGTGCTCGACATCACCTTTTTCTTTGCTTAGAATAAACTTTTCTTTTCTCGGCATTGACCTTCCAGTGAACTGTCAGTGAAAGATAAACAACATATCACTTTGCCAAAGTGCCAAATGATCAAGTACCCTGGTGTATACTCGTAACTCAACCTTTTCCTTGGTCTTCTTGTTATCCTATTCTTCAAATCTTCATTAATCAATAGATATGGTACTCAAACATATAGAAATAGGCTCACCAGTTAAGTATTGACATCAATGACAAAATAAAAATTGTCTATATTGTAGCAATCTTTCCAACATTAAAGACCTGCGAAGATAATAGAGAAGTGTAACTAAGTATTTGAATAGTTTCGATGATTGAGGGAGCATGTGATGGAATCCATTCATGCTAAGTTGGATTGGTATTTTGAATTACCTATAATTCTTTATTACAAGAGCCTGAACATTATATTTACTTTTTGTTTAAGTATTTATTTTTCTTTGTATTGTAATTGGAATCCAACTAGAGGATGTAATGCATATATATAAGAAGAACATTTTGTAAAGAAAATATAGCTTGGATATATGGTATATGGATGGATGTGTGTGATGGAAGATGAGAGATTAGAGATTGAAAAATACTGAGAGCTACACTTGGAACTATCTAAGCATTAGTGATTCTTGTTTTGTTCATTTCTGAGAATACTTTTCTGGAGTATTGATTGAAAGAGTTGTAAGATTAGTGTAATCCTAAGAAGGTTTTGTATACCTTTAGCAGGGTTGTTATTCCTTTAAAAAGGAAATGTACTATATAATATTTATCTCCTAATAGGGCTAGGTCTCCTAACAAGGACATTATACTTTAGTGTATTCTTGTGGGTACCATCCTCATTGGGGTTTTCCCTTTGCCAGGGTTTCCTCGACAACAAATTATGGCATAATGAGTTGTGTTATTTGGTTATATTATTTTCATTTCAAAAATCATATGGTTTATGTGGAATTGGTTTAAGTTTACTTTAAAGTGTTGTAATATTGATTCATCCCCCCTCTCAGTATTACTTAATCCTAACAACATCCTTGTAACCACGAATATCAATGGAAATTGTATCTCCTATCATATTGTCATTATAACACAAAGAATGTTTTTAGGTACCCTTCAAATATCTAAATAGTCTTTTATATGTATCCCAATGAACGCTACTAGGATTAAACATATATCTAGAATTAACTCCCACTACTTGGGTAAGGTTTGGTCTAGTACAGACCATATCATACATCAAACTTCAAACTACACAATGTAAGGTACTCTACTCATGTCTGTCATCTTTGTTTGATTTGTAAGACAATCTAATATAGATGATTTTGTTTCAATTATGAAAGTAACACATAATGTTCTAAATTATTGAATTGTATACCTCTTTAAGAAGGAGTTTACATACTTACTATGTCCAAGCAATAAATTTTTGTTCACTTTATCTTTTTAAATTTCCATGTCAATAATTTGTTTTGCTACACCAAGTTATTTTATTTAAAATTTAGAAACAAGTTGAAACTTGAGTTATACTATCATAAATCTCCCTTCAACAATGAATAACATATCGTCAACATACAATGAAATGTATATGAAACAACCACCATCAATTTTATAATAAACACAGTGATCTGATTTAGAACATAAAAAATCCAAACTCAACACATATGCAACAAATTTATAGTACCACATTCAAGGAATCTATTTGTGTCCTTACAGAGATATTTTAAATTTGCAAACAATATTCATTTTACCTTTTACCACATAGTGATTTGGTCCTATCATGTAAAATTATTCCAAAAGATAATGAGAAAATTTATTTGTGAAATAAATAGGCTGAGGGTATAATCACACCAAATGTAGTCAAAAGATACCTAAGATTTTTTCAAATAAAAGTGATAACCTACACAATAGGCTTCCTAACTAGGACTTGTATAACTTATCCACTCATTAACATTATGAACAATCACTTCCAAATTATAACATGCTTTCAAATAATAGGAGGCACCATTAAACTTGATGAAATATAATTCTTGTTGGAATGACAAGCTAGGAAATTTCTTAAGGTCTACACAAATTAATTTTTTATACAATAATTCCTCAAGAAATGCATAAATACCCTATAAATGATAAGAAAAATCAAAATACAGTACTCAAGGATACTAAAACCCATATGACAGACTAGAACCTTGATAGCACACTAGTTCTATGGTTCTAGGGTTTCAATCATAATTTAGGGTCTAGTCTTACGATACCAATCATAAATATATGTTCTCTTTCATATTGCGTGTTGATGTCCTAGTAAAATATAAAACCCAAGATATGATTTGGTCCCTAGGGTATTTTAGACATCTTAGAATTTTGTAAGACTACATATAATAGTTAGTGGAATTAAATTTTTTTTAAATGACTTAGCTCCTAAAGGAGAATATTATATTTTTGGTACTCAACACCTTTGGCACAAATAGTAGAAGGTAGGGAGGAGTGTCATGATTTCCTTGATGCTTCAACAAACTTCCCAAAGCAAGAGAGATAAGGGATAATGAACCACAACTTCATACTACCAAAACAAGTATTTGTAAAGAACCAAAAATTATTGATTATGAATTGAATCATAATGCATGGTTAAATAGAGACATTAATAACATAATTTTATTTACAAAACCATAGATAAAAAATTTCTAAAATTCTTTATATTCATTTTAATTTCAAATTCAAAATTTTGTAAGTTTATTTCTCAATATTTAAAGTAAAAATATAAAATCATAACATGATTACTCGTGCTCATGAATAGAGAATATTAAAATAATATATTAATCAATTTGTATTCAACTTGATGATATTTGCATTACAATTTTGTTGATTATAAAGTATTTTTTCCCATATGAAAATACCTATGAGAATAAAATCACGGACTAACCTATTGAAATTCAGTGAAGATGATCTATGTTTTGATCATATTATTCTATTGAGGTGTTGTCATTTATGGAAACATGATGTATTGGAGATACGAGATCAGATGTACCAGTGTTAATGAAGATTCAATAAAAGAATTTACTAAGTGTACATTCAATCGGTTAAAGAATAGTGAGTGACACTCGGGCAATCAAATCTAGAGGTTGAGATCTAGTTAAGGTGTGTAATCATGCAATTATCATATACATAGGTATATCTACCTATGTATGCAATTGCATAATTTAGTTTGATAATTGATCAAGTTATAGAAGATTCAAGTGTCACTGGGAGGAAGAACATAGGAGAGTTAGAACAAGTTTGATTTTATCAGTTTATCGATCAGTCTGATATTATTTAGTAATTATTTGTGACCTGATTTATATCATATTAAATTTATTGGGTTGACCAATGTGTTTTGGCAGGATCAGATTTCTACTTTATGTCGGTGGGTAAAACATTTTAGGTTGAAATGTTAACTTTTATAAATTGATATAGAAGTAAGATAATTTGTGAATTAGGGTAACATTTTTAGGCATTGCAATTACAATTGATGATTTTTTAGAGTTGGTTGATGTCTAAGGAAGTGTAGTGATCAAAGAGGAAGCAGATATTTTAGACAAAGAGGTCATATTCAGATCCAACATTCTTGAGTCTATCTCATGGAAAGCCCTAGCAGGTTTGCAAGTACAATCCTTTAACAAGGTTTCTCCTAACAAGGTGAGAAAAATCTCTAAGAGGATCTGAAGTGTAAAATCCTCTAGTCAGGTAACTCTTAGAAGGAGTTTGAAATGTCTTAAGAGATTAGTCTTTAACAAGAATTGGTAGCTTCTAATCGGGCTAGAATATTTTTAATTGGGTATACCCATAACAGGGTGATTGTACAACAACTCCTAATATGGAAAATTTATTGGTGTACTAGTGAAATTTTTGGATACCATTCAACATGTGGTTTTCTCCCTATAACAAGGGTTTCCATGGGAAATTCTTGTGTGTTCTGTATGTTTTATGTGTTAATTTTCTACGTGTTATTTTATTTTACATGTTGGATCATGTGGAAGATACTTAAGTTTTGTTTCAGTTTTACGGGTGTACTGATTCACCCCCCTCTTAGTGCCTTTGAACACTAACATAATGTACCTACTTTATTTATTACATAATCTAAAAATACTAAAAACCTATCTATAGTGTAATATTTTCAAACATCACCACCCTCAGTACCTTAATTTGAAGAAGAGTGGAACATTTCAAGGGTTTAGCAAAACCCTTTTGGTGACTTTCATCAAGCACTTTGATAAATCCTCCTCGCTCACCTAGAAAACACAAAACTGATTGCATTACTGGATTTCTTTACTCTAGAACCTAAAAATATATACAAAACATGAGAGAACATAAAGTTTTCTTTAATTCCAAGAACAATGATACACATTTCCTTTGAATTTCCATATCCTTTGAGTGTCTATTGCCTCCTCTAATTATTAACATTCGAAACCTTTCCTATAAATGTACACATCACCTATGTGTTGGAAATGAGTTGAGTAACTAAGAGTGGAGGGGTGAATCAGTTACCATAAAAACAAATCCAAGTCCCTTAGATGTCTTAAACAAAATTTTAACTATAGCTCAGTGAAGACAAATATTCTACTGCACTCGGTTAACATACAAAATCTTAAGATATTAACCGTGATTATCTTTGGTTATTAATTGCCGAAGCATAAACCATAAATAAAATAACATGTACACAGATTGTTGGAATTATTTTATATTTGTCATCAGTGAAAACACTTATTCGATTCTGTATGCTTACCGAGCTCATCACTCAGTTCACAGCTTATACCGAGCATTCAGCAATCACTTTGTAAAGCTCAGCGGTAAACAGTTCAAACCGAGCAGAACAGTAGTCACCGATCTCATCACTCAGTTCACAGCTTATACCGAGCATTCAGCAATCACTTTGTAAATCTCAGCGGTAAATAGTTCAAACCGAGCAGAACAGTAGTCACCGAGCATATGAACAATTCAGTGGTTACCGAGAAGAGCAACATGCACCGAGCAGATGGTAGTCACCGAGCTTCACCATAACTACTGAGCCATCAGTTGAAGCCAACCGAGAAGTCAGTTACCACCGAGTCACCAGTGGTTACCGAGTGACACTATAGCTACCGAGTCACCAGCGGCTACCGAGTTCCAAGCTACACTTCGGGACTAGTATGGACCGAGCTTCTACTCTCACCGAGAGGATGATGATGCCGAGTATTGTAGTGGATGCCGAGTATCAGAAGATCACCGAGCCAGCTTGAGGAACCCGAGCTTCTACCAACTCAGTAATATTTTTTTTACTTATGGAAGGCCGACTCAGGAATAAGTTTATGTTATTTTGTATTTGGCCGACCTTGTAAATTGTAATTATGGGAACGATATATATATGTAATGTATTATACCATTTGAAGTGTGAAAGTGTGGAAGTGCGAAATAAGAGAAATCAGCAGAGACTGCAATAAGGCAGCAAAGCAGAGCATTTTCATAAAGGAGCAGAATAGCCATATCTATCATAGAAGGTGATCAGTACTCAAAGGATCTTATCAGAAATAATGTTGTAACTCAAGATCTACTATTTCATCCTAACAGTTGAATCAGTTTGTAAATCCTTTAATAGGGTAGACTTAACAGTCTTTTGTAAATCTCCTAACAGAGTGCATACTTCATTGTATGTTTGTAAATCCTCTAACAAGGTGGACCTAGTAGTCCTAATTGCTTCTAACAAGGAAGTTCATCAGAAGTGATCATTGTAAGCCTTAACCGGCCAACTTTATACTGCAGTACCAAAGTTTTGTGGGTACCATCCCCACCCCAGTTTTACTTTCTATTTGGAAGGTTTCTGGGTCACCAAATCTTTCTGTTATGTATTATGAATGATTATATTTTCATGCTTGCAGTAGATTAGATGAATGAATGGTCAAAGTATATACATATGCAGAAATGTTTTAAAGTTTTCAGAGTTACTGATTCATCCCTCCCCTCTCAGTAACTTGGTTAGTCTTGATTATTTCCAACAACAGATAACACCAAGATTTAACATGGAACCCCAATATGGGAAAAATACCAATTGCAACTAGTCACTATTTTCACTCTTCTGAAGTGAGCCTTGTTAGGATCCAACCCTGTTAAAGGTTACAATAACACACTGTTATGTATGACCTTGTTAGAGGATTTAATCACCCTGTAAGGAGTGACCTTGTGAGAGGTCCTTAAACACTTCAATGTAGAAATGTCACCTTGTGAGAGGATTTACAAAAGACTGTTAAGTATACACTATTAAGATATTTTGATCACTGCTACAATTGTTAGAAAGTAAAAATGGATTGACCTATTTTGATAAGAAATTGTCTTTATTGATTCAGATCTCTATTCTCAATTAATTTCTTGAACCTTACTGATCAAATATTCTTTTTTAGTTCTCTATGTTTTTTACTCAATCAGAATCCCATCTGATTTCACCTTCACTTTTCATATAACTTATACACACTGTCTCCATATTCAATCCAAACTTGACCTTATATATATATATATATGATAAGCCTTGTCAAGTCTTCCTTAATATCCTTCCAAATAAATAATAAAACTCATGTCTTTCAGCCATAGATAACCAATTATCCATAAAATATAAACTACTGTTAGTTAGCTGACACTAAGCGTTTAACTTAGTCAACACTAAAATCCTTCAACGCCTAACCAACACTGTAATTGCCAAGTGAACTCAGTTAGAACTGAAAATCACTTTGGTCCTCTTCAATTCTTGAGAGTGCTTGGCATGAACTGAATGTGCTCAGATAGGATTATAAATTTGTGTAAACATCACTATACTTATGTAGACATCAATGGTAATACACAATTAAATAATTGTCATCAACAATTTCCCTCGTTGGCATTGATGGCAACACAACATGTCATAATACAAAAATTTATAGAGCAGAAGACATAAGAATGAAATTTTTATTAATTTCCTTAGCTTCATTCTGATTCTCATCCAAAAACTCCCTCTGTCTTCACAATCACTGAAATATAGATTTCACCCCCTTACATTAATCTTTGTTTCTGACAAAGTTCTCCCTCTATCATCAATCTCTCCATCAAAAATCTTTATGACAGATAGTAGTCTCTCCCTTCATCACTAATCATTATGAAATAAATTAATCTCTCCCTCTTTGAAAACCAATGCCAAAGACACCAACTAACATATCCAATGAAGTTTTAATGTACTTGTTTGTACTCATTCATATGCAATAAGCTCTAGATATCTGCATCAACATGTTAATTCTGTTCTGTAGCCCGGTTGATGCATCACTAAACTTTGTTTTAGTGAGCCTCAATTAGGGTAATGACCCCTATATTTCCTCCAAGATACAAAAATACATCCTTTGGTAATGGTTTTGTGAATATGTCTACAATTTGTTCTTTAGTATTCACATATTCCAGTCTTACTTCCTTTTCCTGAACCAATTCTCTTAAGAAATGATACTTTATTGCCATATGTTTAGTCTTATTATGAATCACTAGGTTCTTTGAAATGTTAATAGCACTAGTGTTGTCACAGTAGATAATAAATGGTTTTGTTATTTCCACTTTTATACGTGACAATAGGTGTTTGAACCATATGATATTTGAACAATTTACTGTTGTAGCAATATACTCTGCTTCTGATGTAGATTGAGAAATGCAGTTCTATTTCTTGCTTGTCTAGGAGACTAACCTCTTTCCAAGAAATAAATCTCCACCACTTGTTCTCTTTCTAACATCAACAATTCCAGCCCAATCAACATCAGTAAAAGTCTTCAAATCAAAGTTTCCTCCTTTATTATACCATAATCCATAATCTTCAGTACCCTTTAGATATCTCAAAATCCTTTTGATAGCTATTAAATTATTCTCTCTAGGATTAGCTGAAAACATTGCAAAAATGCCAACTACTAATGCAATATCAAGTTTGGTGTGAACAACATATTGAAGTTTACCAATCATGGATCTGTGAAAAACATATTGAACAACTTCTGAAAGGCTTCTGGTTTTTCTTTGAGAAACATAATAGTCATCATTTTGGAATGATCATCAACAAATAGAATGAAGTACTTCTCACCTGTGTAACTTGTTGTTCCCATTGGTCCATATAAATCAGTATGTACCAATTCCAAAACTTCTTCAGATGAAAAACATATTGAAGTTTACCAATCATAGATCCTCTTACTCTTTTGTTCTTGCTTATGCTAACCAAGTTATAAAAGTTCACATGACATAACCTTTTATGCCATAACCAGCTTTCTTCTACTTGTGCAATAAAACATGAAGTTTCATTGAGATCAAGATAAAATAGATTACCTTTTGTTTGTCTGCCAGTTCCAACTAGGTTTCCCTTACCATCTAGGAGCTTGGACTTACCATTCATGAATTCTACCTTGAAACTAATGTTATTCAATTGTGCCACACTTAGTAGATTTCACCTTAGACCATCAACCCAATAAGCATTATCACATTAGATTCCTGCTATTAAATCAATACAACCTTTACCTTTCACATAGCAGGGTTCATCATTCCCAAAACTGACACTCCCACCATCATAGTGCTCAAGATGTTCAAATATTTTTTATCACCAGTCATGTGGTGAGAACAACCACTATAAATTATCCAAGTTTCTTCTTGCTAATATGAGAATATAGTGTTGTATATTATCCTCATTATCTTACTCATCCTTAATAGAAATATAAACTTTTTCATCTTTATCTTCATCACTATCAGAATCTTTAGCAATGTAACAAGATTTGTTACCTTGGTCTTTGTAGCTTTGTAGCTTTTGTAATATTTCTTTCCTTTATACTTGCTAAACTTTTTCTCACCTTTGTCTTCCTTGTTTGGACACTTAGCAACAATGTGACCAACCTCATCACATGAAAATCAAATCAATGGTATTCTTCCTTTGTACTGTCCTTTTCCTTTAGGAGCTTTCCTTGCAAGTAATGATTCAATGATTTCCAAATCTTCATCATTAGATTCATCATCAATGTCACTGTCAATCTATTTTCCTTTCATCTTTCTAAGGTTTATTTTAGCTTTGAATGCAAACTAAAGATTGCCAAGATTAGGAGAGTAATTGTCAAATTTATCTAACTCAAAGGCTGTGAGTCTTCAAACAAATCCATCTAGAGTTATACCATTACTGCATCTTATTTCTGGAATAGCTAAAACTCTAATTGCATATAGAGGAAGTAAAGTTCTTAATAACTTACTAACCACTATTGTGTCTTCAATTAATCCACCAGTAGCTTTGATGGCACTGACACTTTTCTTGATTATTTCACTATATTTTGTAATGTCCTCTCCTTATTTAATTTTCATTTGATCAAATTGACCTTGGAGACTTTCTTCTTTGGCTCTCTTTACATTGACATTTCCTCCATGAATATCATACAGTTTGTTCCACATATCAAAGGAAGTACGACAATCCTTGACTTCATCAAATTCAGAATAGCTGAGTGCAGAGGCTATATCAATCATCATTATGTTATGATGCTTCATGTCTATCATCTAATCCAAATTCAAAGGTCTCAGTGGTTCCACATTCTTATGATCCAAGAATTCCAAACCAGTATCTCCAATGGTAGATAGATGTAGTCTCATCAAATCTTACAATGCATAAGAAATGTCTTTTTTAAGCTTCAGGATATTCCTTCTGTAAGACATCTCTGATCTTTAGCTTAGGCCTTGAAACCTTCCCTATAAGCAATTTCATCTTTGATACCAATTGTTGGAAATGAGTTGAGTAACTGAAGGGGAGGGGTGAATCAATTACAACAAAATCAAATCCAAGTCCCTTAGATGACTTAAAAAAATTCGTCACTATTGCTTGGTTAACACATATATTCTACTATCACTCGGTTAACATAGAAAATATTAAGATATTAACTGTGATTGTCTTTAGTAATTAATTGCAGAAAGATAAACCATACAAAAAAAAAATGTACATAGATAACACCAAGATTTAATGTGGAAACCCAATATGTGAAAAACCACCAATTACAACTAGTCGTTGTTTTTCTCTCTTTTGAAGTGAGTCCTATTAGGATCCAACCCTATTAAAGGTTAAAATAACATACTGTTAGGTGTGAACCTGTTAGGGGATTTAATCATCCTGTAAGGAGTGGCCTTGTGAGAGGTCTTCAAACACTTCAATGTAGAAATGTCACCTTGTGAGAGGATTTACAAAAGACTATTAAGTCTACTATGTTAAGAGATTTTGATCATTGCTACAATTGTTAGAAAGTAACAATGGATTGACATGTTTTGATAAGAAACTGCCTTTGCTGATTCAAATCTCTATTCTGGATTAATTATATGATCCTTACTGATCAGATTTTTTTTTTTAGCTCTCTGTGTTATGTCCTCAATCAGAATCCCATATGATTTCACCTTCACTCTTCATATCACTTATACACACTTTCTCAATATTCAATCCAAACTTGACCTTATATATATATGATAAGCATTGTCAATTCAGACTTAATATCCTTCATTATAAATAATAAAACTCATTTTTGTCGGCCACATATAACCAATTATCTATAAAATATAAACTAGTCTTAGTCGGCTCACACTAACTATCTAACTCAGTCAACATTGAAATCCTTCAACGTCGGACCAACACTATAATGCTCGAGTGAACTCGGTTAGAACTGAAAATCACTTCAAGCTCCTCTTCAATGCCCAAGACTGCTTGGCATGAACTAACTATGCGCAGATAGGATTAGACATTTTATTAAACATCACTATACTTATGTAGATATCAATGACAATACACAATTGAATAATTGTCATCAAAACTATGTGTGTATCTAATTCCTCCCAAAGTGTTATGGAAGAAACCCATGCTTTGTTGTATAAATTAGAAACCAAACATCTACACATGAGAAACCATTCCTCCAAAATTCCACATCTCCTTGAGTGTATCTAGTGCATCGTCAAGTGCTCCACAAATTACCAACCAAATGCTAATACACCAATATGCACCCACAAGACTTATTACCACTACCCATTGCTCCTTGAATGGACAAAAATGATGTGAATCACACTCTTTTCTTTATAGACACAAGTAGGGTGCTTCTTATGCAGTAGAATGTTCCCAAGCAAGAAACTAGTCGAGGATGATTAAAGACCTCCTTCGTCCATTACTCTCAACCTACATCATATATTATTTATTCTCTAAAGAACAAATAATTCATCAGTGTCATGTTGAGATTAAATTTATATACATACTTATATACTACAATAGTGTGTTTCACCTTAGTTGTACTGACAACAATATTTTTTTTTAACTTCCCATCGATGAGATCTCTAGCTGTTGAGTTCAATTCAATCACACATGTCAATTCTTATGAAAATATTAGCATTATAATTATTTTCATGTTGAAACAATAGGTTTCTTATCATGTAAAGAACTTTCCTTAATAATTAAAATACTCTTGTCAACTTTACTTAATCAACTAGAGAAGAAATCATAGTTTCCAAACAAGGATTCATTGTTATAAATTGAAAAAATGATCAAAACTTGAAGGAATACTACCTTGTAAGATTTCCTTAGTATCCTCAACATCAACGCTAGAGCTTAAACATGTAAGTCAGTTAAGAAGGGAATGAAAGGTATTGATGTGTTGAACTGTATTGTCTCCCTCTTTTATCTTCAATCCAACAAGTTAATTTTAATGTCATTTTGGAACTTGAGCCTTGTGAACTAAATAGAAAGTTAATTCCATCCTATATTTCCTTTGATGTTTTTATTACATTAATGTGATGAAAATATGCATTTGATAAAATAGGACTTATCAATGTTTTGGTCTTATAATATTATTGTTCTATTTTGTTGCTTCATCTCTGAATTTTTGTATTTTAACTATTCCATTCATAATGTCCAATATATATTTTTCAATTAAAATATCTATATTTTTATTTACCATGTATGAAAATCACACCCTTCAAATCTTTCAATATAAACTAATTTCTTTATTTAGAAAATCTTATTAGTACAAAAGTTCTAAGTCACTTCAAAGGAATGTACTCAGTATTTTTTTTATAAAAAGTATACCCTAATATCTCCCTATAAATATACACATATCTTTAAAATCTGCCTCATATTGTCTATCCTCTAGTGCCAAGAATTTTTAACAACTCTGAATGAATATAAAAAAAAATTACCATTTCCAAAATCATTTTTCTAAAACAATTTGTCCTCTTTCAAATGATTTGATTGACAAAATAAAAACTAATAGATTACTATGATTCTATAGAAACTTCAACAAAATACTAAAAGTAAACATTTATTTTCTCCACCCTATTTTAAGAAGGCTCAAACATCTAGTTATTATTATCAATAGTATTAGAGATAATACATACCTAACATACCAAAAAATTGAGAGGGGGGTGAATCAGTTATAAATAAACAATTTCCTTCACTTCTATTAATTTGGTAAAAACTTAAACCAATAAAAAAAAAAGTAATAAAAACATGAAAGTACAAAACCACCAACACAATGAACACCAAAACTTAAGTGGAAACGTAAACTAGGAAAAACCATGGAGAAGCTAATTCTTGTAAAATGAACACAGGTTAAGGTGATTTTTACAAGGGCTCACTCTTAGTTTTCTCACTACTATTTGGCTCAATGTCGGTAGGGATAACTACCTAGAAATAAGAAAGACTAACTATCGATACCAATTGGCTCAGTGCTTGAATATAATAAATAATATTCAAATCTACCACTGAAGTCACTATCAGCGATACTCTACAATACAAAAATGGTATAACAATGTTCTATCAATTGAATCAACTCACATATACATTAACACATAATTTTTACCTTGTTATATCCACATTCACTTCACATATACTTTCAAGAAAGAAAGCATACAGAAACAAGTAAAATCATCTCCCCCTTGTACTATCTTGTACCAACAACAAATTTGGCTCAATTTTTTATGAAATAGGTCACACCAAAACATTCCCATAGTGGTAAGGAATGAAACATAGACCACCTTTCTCAATACAACATACCTTACACATAAAAACATGCTACACAATCACCAAGATCTTTGGTACCAATAGATATGATCTATATGTTACGAATGCATTGAGTGAAGCACAATGAAAAATTATAATGTGGGACCAAACCCAAACAAATGATCGATAGTATGTTGCAAAACAAACAGAATCATCATCGACATAGATAAGAGTAATTATTGAAAGCACACCATCTGGTGCGTGCTTCTACCAAAGAACTAAATCCACCAATCAATATCTATGCATAGGATATGTGGACATCAATGAAAACCATTAATGACAACAAAAATTATAGCATGGGATTTACATTCTAAAATATCATCCTTTGTCATTGATGGAAACATTTATCAATACAAAAATAAACAACTCACTTTCAAAATATATCGATATAAAAGTTCTCTATTATGTTGACAAGAGACATTGCATTGGATAACTTTTATGTTGTCATTGATCATAACCACACATGTCTCTTATGATTATTTAACAAACTTTTGTTATACTCAAGAAAAGAATGCAAACTTGGCTAAGTATGGAAGAAGGATAGTGTACAGGGGTCGATAAAAGGATCGGTATGGACATATGCAAGAAATTTATTGAATGAAAAGTTAGAGAATGATTATAAAATTCCTATAGTATTCTATTAATGATCACACTTGTTTATGTTACTATTTTACTAAGTTATGAGGATATGAGTATTGGGTTGGAAGTTAAGAGTGAAGAACAATGATAGGAAGATGTTGGATTGATCAATGCTCATAATAGATCAATGATCCAATTAGTTTACTAGACTATTTGATTGATCCAATGTGGTAAAAAATATTTATGATATCATTAGAAATTAGCATGAATTTTTGTGTATGGATTTGGCTGACATCACAGACGTTTCACTTTATGTTCTTATGGATGACCAGTTAGGTTATTTTCTTTTCTATCGATTATACATGAGATTAATTTTTTGTGGAGAAATGTAATTGTGATGATTGGATATGATATTCATATGCTATATGTGAATATTGGATCAATGAGAAAAGGTCAAAGACTATCAGATAGGCATATATATTGTACTCAAATGGAACTATATAGGGATTGTTGATGTCATGTATCAATTCACTTTTGTGGATGAATTATTTTGTATGGAAGCATACCTCTAAGGGTTGTATACATGTTTTTTAAATTGAGGAGTGAGCTCTAGGTTGTAAGAATGAGTGCATGTGCATTCCCCTCGTATACTTACACCCCTAACATGGTAACTTATTTATGAAGAAGTAATACTTTTGGGTTCCATCCCCATCATGGGTTTTCCCTTAATTGAGTTTTCATGATAAAAATAATGATGTTATGATGTTCTAGATGCTTTACTTTGGATAAAATTATTTATTATAAATTTATTTCAGTTTATGGTTATGAAATCAAGTTAAAAGGTTAATAAAATATAGAACACTGGTTCATACCCCCCCCTCACTGTTCCTCAATCCTAAAAATTGGTATAAGAGTTTTGGTTCTTGGAAGAAGTCTAACCGCTTGAGGAAGGTTCTGATGGTAGATTTAATAGTTTCTTGTAGTGCTTAAAATTATTTTTTGGTTGTGGTTGAGGATCTGGACAAATCAAATTCTTATAACTCAAAGTTGGAGAAGAAACTTAAGGATGTTGAAAGTTTCAATGATAATATGAAAGAATAATTGAACAAATTTAGTGATAAGAGGAAAGAACTTGTTGATCAATTGAAACATAAAGATGATTCAAAATCCTTAAAATACAAATAAGATGATTGTTAATAGATATATAAAGACATAGATAATCTGAAATATGAATTGGAAGTTGTGGTAGTGAACCAAGGCGATTGATGAAAATAAAAATCTTGAACAAGCCTTGATGGACAAGACAAAAGAATGTTACAAACTAAATGGTGAATTTGGACAATTTCATATCAATCTTGAAGAGTCCACATATAATGAGCAGGAGCTTGAAAGGCTTACTAAATTTCTAAGGAGTGAACTTGTAGTAGCTAATGAGCTCAAAGAAAACTTCAAATCTAGTTTAGCGAGGCCTAAGGCACAATGCGA
The DNA here is from genome assembly GCA_018584345.1 of Thuja plicata. NCBI lineage: Eukaryota > Viridiplantae > Streptophyta > Pinopsida > Cupressales > Cupressaceae > Thuja > Thuja plicata. The sequence continues at coordinate 2,704,055 of MU226634.1, read as the reverse complement.
GAGTCAAATACCTACAGAAAATTCACAAGGACTGTGATTTGAGAATGGAGAAAGTTTTAGATTAGGTGAAAAAATTAATTCATCGGAGAATTTAATTAAATAACCTAAGATAACACCTACGAGAAAATCAAATTTCAATGGAAGATGTTTTTCATGCAAAACATTTGGGCATAGAGTGAAAGAATGTATAAGAAGACCTAATTCTACACATTTTTTGTTATTGTTACACTTGCTACAAATATGGACACAAATCAAATGAATGAAGATCAAAGGTGAATAATTATGTGAACCATAGGAAGATAACTTGTTACAAATGCAACAACTTTGGATACATTGCAAAGTAGCGTATATTAAGGAAAATATAGAAAACAAAAAGAATGGAAATGTCACATGTTACAATTACAAAAATTTAGGTCATATTGCTCAAAATTGTAGATACAATAATGCAGTAGGTTTGGTAAATAAGAACAATGTACATAATGAAAAAGGAAATAAAATAATCAATGTTGATGAGGTTCAAAAGGAAATGATAAAGAAATGGGTTAGCAAAGAAAATTTAGATTTTAGTAGATAGATTGAACTAGATTTTGGTTTGAGTACTTCTTGGGGAAATTACTTAGGTCAACTACCTAAGGGGTAGTATTTACTTAAAAATCTTATCTTGCCCCAAAATCTTAAGGATTGAGAGAAGTGATCTATGGAATTAGAAAAAAATTTCAATTTGAATCATGTTGGAACAAATATTGAAGGATTATGATTATGATTTGGAGGATCATAGACAAAATATTGATTACTGGTTATTTAGAGCTTTATGAACCTAGGGTTTGACACATTTATTGAAATTAATTTTTGAGGAATGTGAAAGATTGAAAAGGTATTCTTTGACATAATTTGGCACTATGATATCTTGAGAATGAGATTGAAGACATATTGAGAGAGATTAAAGAAGAGATTGAAGCAGTTTGAGAGATCTAACAAGCAAACCCTTGACATCATAATTAAAAGGTATTTATCACTTCACAAGTTGATAAATTTGATCGAAAAGATGGATGGAACTATGGTAGTTGATGTTAAGAACAAACCATGACCTGAATTCAAGAAATACCCACAATAATACATAGAAGATGATCTTGTTGGAGAATTTTATCATGTGCCTCACAAAATATTGTATGCATAAGACATTAGGGCATATGCTTACTACAACATTGAAGAAATAGGAGAATATTCAATTATTGAGTCATACAAACTTCTTTGTGAGGATGGTAAACTAAAATATGAATTCAAGATTGTAGAGATAATGAAGCTAGATCAGATTTTGAAATTCCACGTCTTCGATGAACAAGAATGGGTTAGAATTTTTCTCAGTAGAATACATGATCAATTCATTTTCTTAGACATGCCTTATAATACCAATAAGGATGAATTGGAGGATATGACTATTTTCAATGCTAATGGAGAAGTTCCTACCTTGAGAACAATAAAGAAAGACTTAATTAAAAACTTGATTAATTTATCATGGGATAAGAGGGCTATGATAGTTGACAATACAAAGCAGCTCTATGTGAAGTTTGTATCAATTATTCTAGGATACAAAGTATATCATTGAAGAAGGGATAAATCCATCTCTAGCACCATTACCCATAGTGCATATTGAATGGTTAAGGATAATTCTCAATATTATGTATATTAAATTTTTATAATGCATCTTATGGAGAATATGGGAAAGGTAAAGAAGGACAAAAAATAAATATTCAAGTATGGCTCATTGATTATGCACATATTCTTCTAATTCATAAAATGCTTCTTAGGGATTGGAAATATTACATTGTAGATAGACATACCCGTGGCTCTATAGATCACTCACTACTATCTTATGCAGAAGCAAATTGTTACAAAAAAACTATGGGGATATTTCAAGACCTGTCATAAAGAAATTTAAAACTCATCCATAATTCCTAGGGAAATTGTGGAGAAATTTGAAGATACTATATGTTTCATGTTTGAAACTAATTATTGTCTAATAGAGTTCGCTGGCCCAAGAAATTCTTGGGTCACGCCTATGGGTTATGAAGTGGACCCTATTGTACTTGAGATACATGTGAAATAAATACTGAGTAAACCAATTGATACATATGAAGAGACTTTTGATACATACAAAGAGAAGAGCTTAAAAGTACATCTTGAACTGAACACACCTAGTATGAAGATAAAAGTGATAAAATAGATTAAAATTTTGGGTGAAAGTTTGAGTTTCACTAAGGAGAAGATGGTTAAAGAAAGAAGGAAATATAATGAGGAAAAGAAGAAATTTGAAGAACCTATCAGTGTAGATGATGATGCACCTCCACCTTATATACTTTTTCTTAGATCTACTAGGAGCTTAGTGAAGGAATTAATGAGTTCATAAAAAAAGGTAACTTTAAAATAAACTCAGAAGCTAGGATACCTACATTGAAGGCTACCAATCCTCAATCGGTCTAGCCAAAAGAGGTTTATGTATCGATAAGAAAAAGGATAGATTCAAAAAATAAAAATACCACATAAGAAAGTAAAGTATAATGATTCAGATGAGTCCACAAATTTAGAGTATTCAAAGAAGAATTTGAGGTCCAAAGGAGTTATAGTAGAAAAAGAAGTGATTGGGAAGATTCCCGAAAAAATTACTACTAGTAAGTTACTGTTTACTATAGATGATGTGTTGAAGAAGTTGATTGAGTATGGAATCTTAGTTTAGTTAAATAAGTACTATCATAGATATGAAATAGAAGAGAAGAAGAAATTAGAGGAAGGAAGAATACATTATCTAGAAAAAAATACAATAGATCTCTTGTTGAGATCAAAGGGAAAATTATTGATGATATATTTTCAAAACTTGAAGTAAGGAGACTAATTCCATTAGAAGAAGATAAAACAATTTGAGAGACAATAAAAGCTAGACTATGTATGATTATATCAATAGATGAATTGAAAATACTTGGTGAAGATGCCAAAAGGGAATTGTTGAACAAGACAATAATAAATCAAATCGTAAGTGGAAAAACTAATGAATTTGTAGAAGTGACTGGAGAAGTGGTAAAAATAATACTACCAATGAATTAACATTGTAGATCACCACAAAAGCACAAGAAGAAACATGAAGCTACAAGTTGTCATACTTTGGATATATAACTACATATTTTTATTTCTGGAGTACCGATTTCACTTTCTACAACTAATGATGATAAGGAAGGCATACCTGAAGTAATGAATTACAAGGCAACTATGGAAAAAGATGAGTATGTGATTCCTAATCACGAAGTGGAAAATGGTGATGTAGGTGACAAATCCAATGAAAAATGTGGAATGAGGAAAATAAAAGATAGAGACAGACAAAACATGATGGAAATAAAAAGGAAAATGAAGTAAGAACATAACTTGATCCTATGGAAGAGAAGTCAGTTGAATTGAAAGTTGAGAAGATTTAATAGGAAAGAGACACTTCCGAGGAAGCTAAGGACATCACCAAAATTTTGATTATACAAGGTTCAATTGAGTTTGATACTCTTAATGAAGATCAATTGATCGGGCTTGATGCCATTTCTCAATCCAAGGCAAGAGAGATAATTTTGAAGACTAATGAGAAGGGAACCAAGATTTTATCTAGGGAAACATATGTCTTAAGTAAGATCGTGTCATCTTATACATTTGATCCAAATGTTCCTACATCTAGTCAACTTGAGGGATTATTGGATACTTCTAATAGTCACTTTGAGACTTTAGAGAAGCCTTCATTTGCTAAAGTTCAAAATGAATTCATTTGAAATAGGTTTAATAAACTAAATGTCATAATTAAAAATGATAAGAGCTCTTTGGGAGTTTCTATTCATCATATGAAGGATGCATAAACTCAAGGAGGTAAGTTATATTAATCTTGTGTTGATTGTTCCATGCATGTAACTTATATTGATAAAATCCTTAAGTGAAGCTGAGCTAGCAAAATTATCACAAGGATTTGATCATTTGAAAGAATTATCATAATTTCATTTAGCTCAAGTGAAAACACTAAATGATAAGACAAAATCACTTGTTACTAAGAGTAATAGATTTAAGGGAAGGATTGGAGATCGATTGAACCAAATTATTCCCAAACTTGAAATTGTGTCGATAATTTTAGAGGAAGCAGTTGTAAACTTTGAGTACCCTGATGCACCTAATTTGGTTAAAGAAGAAAGGTTGGAAAGTGTTTATTATGGGAAAATTTATACTCCAAAAATGATCAATAAGAGTTTTGACACATATTTTATAGCTCTCCGGAGTAATTTTTTAGACATATTTAAACTTGTGTAAGTATAATTTTCACACCTATGTACGTAAGAGGATGGTATAGAATTTTTGTAGATGAATTTTGAGGAAGTTCCTTTCCTTTACCATTGATGTTAAATGAGGAGAGATGTAGTGAAAATGTATACCTTATGGCAAGACATATTGTAAATTAGTGTTAAAACACTTAAAGACATTTTGAGTCACCCGAGTGATAGTATGACCAGAGTGATAGTATGACCCGAGTGACAGTATAACCCGAGTGACAATATGACCCGAGTGATAGTTATGAGGCTAAAAAAATATACATTGTTATATATCATTTTTTAAATTGCAAGCCGACTTTTAGTGTTGTATAATTTCATATGATATATATGCAAGATTACTTGTTATATCAAGAAGGTAGCAAGTTTTGTAAGATGAACATATGTGCAGAAGACATGCGAAAATAGATTAACTAAGGGCAGAAGCATTTTGGAAAACAAAGACTTATCTATCACTATCAGGTGATCATTTATATTCAAAGGATCATTATCAGCAATTACATTTGCACAGAGAAGATCAACAACTGATTCATTCTCACAGGTGGATCAACAAAATCCTTTAACTAGGTAGACCTAACAGTCCTTTCTCTAAATCTCATAAAAAAGTTACAATATATTTTTTATTGTAATAAATCCTTTAAAAAGGTGGACCTAACAAGTCCTTTGCATGCTCCTAATAGGGCAGACCATCAGAAGTGGTCACTATAAGCTTTAACCGGCTAAATTTATACTACAGTACTAAATCTTGTGGGTATCATCCCCACCTCAGTTTTACTTTCTTTGGAAGGTTTTTGGCTAACCAAATAATGTGTTATGAGTTATGTGTTCTTTAATTTCAGTTCTATGTATGTTATCATTCAATTTAATTATGGATTAAGTTTTATTGGTTCATGATTCACCCCCCCTCTTAGTCACTGGGAACACTATATATTTCCAACCATTGGTATCAGAGCAGTGCTTCTCTTATCAAAAGTTTGATAGCTTGAGAAAAGATCAGAAAGGATGGAAACCTATAGACTAGATAAACCCATTGAGAATGAAAAGATAGATCTTAATGTAGCCATAGATCAGGTTAAGAAACTAAAGGAGAAGATCTCTCTCTCTCTCTCTCTCTCTCTCTAAAATGAAGAAAAGAACAAGATGTATAGATAAATGAAAAGAAATATATAGAAGAAAGTATTGAAGAAATTTGCAAAGACAAAAGAGTAGAAGAAGTTGATGCAACCATTGAAGACATACTTGCAAAGAATCTCAATTTACATGAAGAAATTAGAAAAATGAAAAGAGAACAAGAAATCCATTCAATCAGTATATGTGAAGTCATAGAATAGAATAACAAAGAAGAATATGACAAGAAAAAAACAAGAAGACAAAAGATTTCTAAATACAAGGCTAGAATAAAAAGACAATGAAATCGATCACTTGTCTATTCAGCAAACTAATTTGATCAATCAACTCAATAATGCAAAACAAGAAGTTATCAATTTGAGGACAGAAAATGACAGATTGTAGACTGAACTCAATACTGAAAAACAAGGAAATGAGAATATTTCACAAATAAGCATAGATCAAACAACATAATTTAGACATAATGGACATACTGGATTAGGTTATACTGAACAAGGTGAAACCTCTCAACAAGGAACAAAAAGGAACATCAAGCCTTCATGCAATCATTGTGGCAAGTTAGGACACACATCAAATAAATGTTGGAGCAATGGAAAGTCAAGATTCAATGGAAAATGTTATAGTTGCAACAAACATGGAAATAGAGAAAGTGAATGCAAAGAGAAAACCAAGTTTGAAGGGAAATGCTACAAGTGTAACAAACAAGGTCACAAATCCTCCGAGTGCAGAACAAAGAACTGGAATCCTGCTGAACAATTGGCTAAAGAAATTTTTGGTTGGGATTACAATACATGGTACAAATGTTGTCATTGTGGTGAATATGGGCATATTGGTGCAAACAGTGTGAAGACTCATTTCAGAAAAAGAGATCCTACCAAGAGATGCTATGTATGCAAGCAACTCAGACATCTAAGAAGAAACTATATTAATAGATAAAGGTTGATATTGGCTTTGAGAATGGGAAAGCTAAAGTCTCTAAAATTAGAACACATATGAGCAAGAAATGGGTAAGAAAGTATTCTAACAATTTAGACCAAAACAATGAAGTATCTACTAACACCTAGAACAATGAATTGGGTGGATACACCATTACAGAATAAATTCAAGGAGATGACTAGAACTATGCAAATACATCAGTTCCAGATAAGATAGCAGTTCAAATTTGCATATTGATGCATATAGGACATATCATAAGTGCTACCCGAGTTAGATTACAAGTTACACCTGAGCCACTCTAGCTTACCCAAGCTGAGTCAGGTCATATTGGTAATTGTGAAGAATAGCTACACCCGAGCTTCTAAGTAAATCTTGGTTACGCTTGAGCTATGCTGACTACTTTGTACAGGGAATTTAATGTTTTACCCTAATGGTTAAAACTCTTATAAATGAAGAGTTAATAAGTTCATTATTCACAAAGTGTTCAATTCAAAAATTATTCAGAGCACTTGGCGAGAAAGACCAAGTTTGTACTCTAGAGCAAAGTTTGAGCAGTTCGTCCAAACAAGATATGGCATCCACTTCTAGCAGCAAGGTGAAAAAGGGTTCAGAGATCTTGGTGAGGAATATAGTTTATGATCCTCCCATGTTCAAATTGTATCCTACAATTTCTAAAGAAGTAGACTTGATGGGAGCTGACTCTTTGATTCCTCCGAGGGTACTACTGGTAAATGACATTCATAGTTTTTATCACTGCAAGCTATAGGAATTTTAAAATGTGGAAATGAATGAAGCATTTGATGCATTATGTGAGGATGGAAACTTTAATCCTGAGCACAAACACATTGAGACCAAGGGTTTAACGTACATCATGCATATGCCAAAGAACTTCCAGGTGAAATGGGTTAGTTGTTGTCTGTCGTGTTCATAACATGCAAATATGGTTGGATAAACCAGTAGAGATTACAAAGAAAATGATACACCGTATCACTGGATTTACCATGCTTGACAAACCTAAGGCCACCAAAACCCTAAATAGGGATGATTTGGGAAAATTGACTCTTACCAAGTGGGATGGTAGAGGAATGAGAATGAATGGAGTAACTAATAATCAATTAAAGTTTGGAATCCATGTAATTGATTAGAAAATATATAGTTCCAGCCAACCCAACAATGTTATGTGTGAACCTGTTGACCTAGCCTACAAAGTTGTAAAGAAGAACATGGTATTTGACCTTGTAGAACTTCAACTCATCCAATTGGGAAAGAATATGGAGAGCATCCATGTATCAAAGACTAATTCTTGTAAGTTTGGTTCACTCTTGATCTATATACTATTTTATGTTGAAAATTTATTTCCTTCTAAGGGTAAAGTAGTATGGAAGAAGGATAGGCCAGTTGTATACTAGATCAATGATTATATATTAGAATAAGGAGATAAATTTTATAGTATCATGGATGGGTACTTTGAAAACTTTAGAAAAAGAATGCAGAGTAGATATAGAATCCCCAAGAAACTAGTAGAGGACTATAAAGATGATATTTGTTTCCTAGTCAACTGCGACAAAGTCTATATTCAACTAGTGAGACCTAGGACTGCATGGGTGAAGCCTCTCTCCTATGAGGTCAATATAGATGATACTAAGAATATCATATAAGCTCTTGTTAATGAACCTATTAATCCAAAGGCACCTTACTTTGGAACATACGAGGAAGAAAAATATAGGATTTCTATATAAATTGAAATCCCTAAGATATTGAAAAGAGGAGTGAAAAGGATTAACAAATCTCAGAAAAAGTATGACAAGACCTTGGACTCCCCTGTCACCACTGAAGAGGAAAATGTTGAAACTGTGGATATCCAATAAGAGGAAGAAATAGAAGTTGAACCTCCTCAGAAGAGGAAAAAGGCTGAACCTAAACAGAAAAAGGCCCCTACCCTTGTTCTCACATAGAGAAAGTAAAAAAGAAAACATAATTTGGGTAAAAATAGTGATGATGAAGAAAAAAAAGATGACACTATGGTTTTCAAGAAACCACCACCTTCACTTGAGCAGAAGATGAAGGAATTTAAAGAAGGTAGATAAATGAGCTCTGTAAAATCACTCAACTACTCCTCTCGATCAAAACAAGAAAAGAAGAAAATTGAAGAAGAAATTGTTGAAAAGATGACCAAATGGAAATATGAACCTTACGAGTTCAAGAGTTACATGACTAAAGATTTATACAAGGAAATCTTTGTCCCCTGGTCAAATGCAGTAGGAATGGAAAATGATATAAGGGAAGAGACACTTAAGCAAGTTATGCCTGAAATGAAGGGCAAAGAAATCAAGGAAACTCTGAAAAGGTATGAAAACAATCATACACCCAGATTTAGAGTATTTGAGATTCTGAACAAGAGCATTGAAGATGTAGTGAAGTGAGCCACATTAGTGTGGAAAACTATCTTTGAGTAGAAAATTGATGATGATAAAATAGAGATCCCGAGTATAGATCAGATGGATGATTCTCTACCCGAGGTACAGACTATTGAAGATTCATATGCTGAATAGATAACAGTTGAGGTAATGGCATCATTGCCCCAATCTCCAAGTCTGAACATTATGCCTCTAATCAAGGACAAGATTGAAGAACCATTAGACCAAGAAAAAAACAAGCAATAGGCTCCAATCAATACTAAGATAAGCATGCTCAAGTCACAGAAGGATAAGATAAATGTCTCTACTACAAGTATTGATTCATCAATTCACATTAGTCCAACAATCGGTACACTGTCATCTGATGCAGTAAAGGTCAATGACCTAGTGGGACTAAACATTAATAGCAAGGTTGAGGAAAGTAAAAGCAAGGACCTTATTCCTTCTCGAGTCCCAAGGTAAAGGGAAAAGAAAAGTTAATAAAAACTAGTGAGATTGATCTTGTTGAAGAGATTGTCATTCCAAACTAACATCAATCTAATCTTTCTGAAGAGAAAATGGAAATTTTGGGTGAGCTATGGATGAAAAGAGCTACACAGAAAAAGCTCTGAAGGGAAAGAAAGAGGGATAAGGTACTCATAGACATCAAAAGCATATTTGTTGATGTTTTATAGATTGAGGTCAATGAGACTTAAACAATATTGGATGAACTTTTTGACATTGTCAAAAAGTTCAATACATACATGAATGGTCAAGAGAAGGCAGAGAAGAAATTTGAGAACAAGGTTCTTGAAAGCATTTCAAAGAAAATTGAAATTGATTAGGTGCAACTAACAAACACCATCAGCACTCTTGAAACCGTTGTAGCGAAAGTGGTAGAATTATTTGTAAAGCTGAGTGACTCCTCCAAATTTCCCACTCTGATCAAAGATAAGTTAGCAAAGGTTGATAGTGACATGTAGGAAAGTGAAAAGCTATTAACAACTAACCTAAGCACCAGTTCAGATCATTTCATAAAAATCAAGTATCTAACAGGTCTTCATGCTGAAATATTGAAAGAAGAAGCAAGAACTAGAAAGTCCCTCATAGACATATAGATCCAGCTCCTACCCCACATGGACACCATGCAAAAATGTATTACACATACCAAGACACTCATACATGAAAAAAAATTCTCTGTTACTGAAACTATGGTGGAGTTGTCTGGAGAACTTCAAATTGAAATGCATATATGGAAGATACTATAGGAGAAATGGGACAATACTTTGTCTCAAATTATGAAGGTACATAGCGACTTCCTATCCTACTTTGGGATCACCATGTAAATACAATTTTGGCATTTTGTCAAAAAACAAGAGGGAAAAGGATATCATTGTGTATTGTATAGTATACATAGTGTTCAATATATATTATGGAGAAAATATACTTTACAAAATAGTTTTGAAAAATAAAAAAATAGAGCAATTCAAAACTGAGCAAAAGAACAGAGTCAAAACCTGAGCAGTCAGTAAGGGGGTGATTTTGACTTAACAGTTACAGAAATCAATGATAAAGTGTTTTTGTCACTAATGCCAAAGAAGGAGATTGTAGAACTTATGGAAATACATATTGTCAATCAGTGTCAAAACACTTAAAGACATTCTGAGTCACCCGAGTGACAGTATGACCCTAGTGACAATATGACCCAAGTGACAATATCACCCGAGTGATAGTATGACCTGAGTGACAGTTATGAGCCCGACATAATATATATTGTTATATATCATTTTGTAAATTGCAAGCCGACTTATAGTGTTGTATATTTGCATATGGTATATATGAAAGATAACTTGTTTTATCAAGAAGGTAGCAAGTTTTTTAAGATGAACATATGTGCAGAAGACATGTGAAAATAGATTAACTAAGGGAAGAAGAATTTTGGACAGCAGAGACTTATCTATCACTATCAGGTGATCAGTTATATTCAAAGGACCATTATCATAAATTATAGTTTTTTTTTTTTTAAGCAAAAGTGGGGTGACCACTAATATTTTTATTTATAATAATCTGGTTCGAGAGCTCAGTCGGGAAAGAACCAGTAAGAAAAGCCGACTTCATTACTCAGTACAATGCTTAATAAAAACTAAACGTTTGAATATTACAATGTAAAGGGCCCCTAATAAGGTTTCAAAATATACCACATTAACTGCTCAACAGCTTATATGAAAGTAACAATTACAATGCGGTTGAAACAAAACACAACCCTTCTCCTTAACTATATCATGTTCTACTGATAAGCAATACCATACGGGTTTATATTTTGCAATCTTTTGAAAAGTGAGCTTTTGGCCTTCAAAAAATGTCCAAAATGCCAATGTAAAGTGAACGACTTTAATCAAAACTCATATTCACCTGTGAATTTCAACCAATAACCATTCGACGAGAAACCCTAGTGTCAATGGAGCAACAGAGATGAGTGACACCAATCATAAATTATAGTTACACAAAGAAAATCAACAACTGATTCATTCTCATAGGTGGATCAGCAAAATCCTTTAACAAGGTGGACCTAATAGTCCTTTCTCTAAATCTCTTAATAGAGTTTCACTATATTTTTTATTATAATAAATCCCTTAACAAGGTGGACCTAACAATTCCTTTGTATGCTCCTAATAGGGAAGACCATGAGAAGTGGTCATTGTAAGCTTTAACCAGCTAATTTATACTGTAGTACTAAATCTTGTGGGTATCATGCCCACCCCAGTTTTACTTTCTTTGGAAGGTTTCTGGGTAACCAAATAATGTGTTATGAGTTATGTGTTCTTTAATTTCAGTTCTATACATGTTATCATTCAAGTTAATTATGGATTAAGTTTTATTAGTTCCTAATTCATCCCCCCTCTCAGTCACTGGGCACACTATATATTTCCAACAAAAAAAAGGGATGTTCAGATATCGGGGACAACAAATGCTTGGTTAGGGGGAGACCTATTGGTGTTCAACATTTTTTTTGGATACTTAGTCATTTTTTAATAAGTGTTGCCATCAATGCTAAAGTGGGAGATTGTTGGAAAGAGACACTGCATTGGATAACTTGTATATTTTCATTGATGGAAACCACAATGTCTCTTATGATCATTTGGAAATTTTTGGTTATACTAAAGGAAAGAATGCAAAATTAGTTGTATGGAAAATGAAGCATAATGTCTAGGGATAGGTAACCTGATGAATATGGAGAGATGTATATGATTTATGTAATGAAAAGTTATAGGATGCTTCTAAAAGGCCTATAGTATTCTATTTCATGATTGCACTTGTTTATGTTACTATTTGACTAATTTATGAGGATCTGAGTATCAAATTTGTAGTGAAGAGTGAAGATAAGTGATAGTTAGATGTTGGATCAATCAAAAATCCTAATAGATCGATGATCTGATCAATTTACTAGTTCTATTTGATTGAGTAGAAGTGGTAGAATATATTTATGATATTTCTCAAGGAAGGAATGGAGTTTTGTATATTAATTTAGCCAACATCACACACTTTTCATTTTATGTTCATATGGTTGACCAATTAATTAATTTTCTTTTCTATTAATTATATAAGATCAAATGTTTATGGAGATATGTAGTATAAATTATTTGATATATAGTCATATGTTGTATATAAATATTGGATTACTTAGCATAGGTTTGACTATCTGATAAGAAGATATGATGTAGTCAAATGGAACTGTAGAGGCAGTATTAATGTCATTTCTCAGTTCACTTTTTTGGATGAATTGTTTTATATGGTAGTGTGCCTCTAAGGTTTGTATACATATTTTTATATTAAGAAGTGGGATCTACGATATAACCCTGAATGCATGTGCATTTCCCTCATGTACTTACAATGCTAACATAGTAACTTATTTAGTAGATGTCATACTTGTGGGTTCCATCCCCACCATGGTTTTACCCTTAATTGGGTTTCCATGATAAAAATCATGGTTTTATAATGTTGTGGATCCTTTAATTTTTTCTGTTTTTTATTATTTATTTCTTTTAGTTTATGGTTATGCAATAAAGTTAAAAGGTTAATAAAAGCCATAACATTGATTAACCCCCTCCTCTCAGTGTTCCACAATATTAACATGTTATCCACTGTTCTTCTCCCCCTTCAAAACAATAAAAAAGATCCAAACTCTTGCTTCCTAATTTCCTCTACTTCTCCTTAGCGGAAGCTCAAAGAATTGATCTAGAAAAGAATAAGAATGAAATGCACTACACTACACCAATGCACATACGGGTGAATTATTGAACACAAGGAAGGGGAAGAACACCCCTCTTACCATTGAGATACTCAAAGTATCCTTCAACAAGGGTTTTATGAAATTACCTACAATCGTCTCCTTCGTAGGCACATATTCAATTTTAACATCCTTGTCCAATATATTTTCTCTCAAGAAGAGATATTTTTTAGATATATATTTTGTCATGGAATGTTGCACTAGATTATTTAAACTATTTATAACACTAGTATTATCACACATAATAGAAATTAGCTCATCAAAATCTATTCTTATATCCTTCAAATTATATTTTATCCATAGTAATTGAGTACAAAATGAGGATACACCAATGTATATATAGATTTAGAAGTTTATAGTGTTACAAAATCCTTCTTCTAGCATGACCAAGAAACCAACTGTGAGACAAAAAAATAAGCTCCACCACAAGAACTTCACCAGTTATCAAGACAACTAGTGCAATCAATATTAGTTTAAGTTGTCCACGTAAAATCTAAACCTTTTGGATCCCATAATCCAATCTCTTCTATAGCTTTCAAATAAAAATAAATTATCTTTACTGCTATAACATCTGTCTCTTTCAGTTCTTGCAGAAATATGGCTACCAAAATACTACATACATAATATCTAGTCTAGCAGCAGTCAAATACAAGAATCCTCCGATCATTGATTTGTACTTACTTGCATCATCCTTCGATGAATAATCTTATTTTTTCAACTTACATTTAGTAATAATAGGAGTACATGACAGTTTAGAGCTCTCCAAACTAAACTTCAACAATTCTTTAACATACATGGATTGGCAAATGAAAATTCCTTTACTACTTTGATTTACATGTAAAATATTGAATACATGGATGTAACTAATTAACTTTTCATATTTCATAGTCACTATAGTACCATAATGTTTTCTAAATAACACTTGTGACCAATCATATGACAAGTAACCACTTATCTTAGCTATAAAATCTCTACTAAGACAAAATGCAAACTAAGGAGGAAATTCAATCACATATATACCTTGAGGAATTCAAAATTTTGACAAAGCATGCAATGTTTGGTTCAAATCCCTATTAACCCAAAATATATTAATGGTTGATTCATCTATCTAAACAAAACCTTTCTCAATTGGTTTATATTTTAATCCCAACTTTTCTACCAGTTGTTTGGGCTTTACAGAGCAACTAGCTCTTGAATGAATTGTACAATTGTGAACCAAAAAGTCACCAATAATGAGAGTGACATAAAATGATGGGGGTTTTACCTATATTTTCTATTATTCATTCTTGGGTTGAGACTCATTAGCAATTAAAACTTTAACCTTTTCAAAAGGCTATTCCATAGCTGAAATCTTAACTAATGCTTTTGTCATATTATCCTTTTGATGAGCTAATTGTGAAGTATATAGCATAGAAATATTACAATTCATTTTACTCATTTGATCAACCATATGAAATTGGGGAAAAATTACCTTTTTATTCCCATTGTGAATAGCAGCATCTACATGGATTTGTAATGGTTGTAGCACGGTGTTTTTTGTTGTTCATGAGCTGGTAACAATTGAACCATTTGTAGAAGTTGAACATTTTAACCTTTTAAACAAGAAAAACCTTTCTTATGAACCAAATCAGCTTGTTGTTCTCTTTTTTTAGTTTGTTCCAGTCTGCTTCAACAGCTCAACTTTTTTGACCTTGTACCAACTGAAATAGGATCATTATTATGAAAACACTCCTCACCTTGCATGCAGTTCATCAAACAAGTCTCAATATTACCTTTTTCATTCTAGTCTTGAGGTCCTTGTAGTGGATCCATATGTGAAGATGTGGCACCTTGAAGATCTAGAATAGAATTTTGTAGGACTTGAGGATAATTAGTACAAAAGTGTTTGTTGATTGTAGGTATGACACCATTCTTGATCTTGTAATAAGATAGGCTTAGAAGGTACTAACTCCTTCAATGACGCACTTTGAATATTTATATTATAGGGCTAACTTGTCCTTTGATTATAACCACTTTCTTGAAACTAATTTCCAACTTGGTAATTTGTCCTATTAGGGTAATAAGGCACTTGATAAGGCCTGTTACCTTGATTTTTCTATTTCAAATTAACTACCTCATTGCCCAAATGCAGAATCATTTTTTCTAGCATTTCATTATGTTCTTTCAGGCGACTTAAATTCTTTACATTGGTTTAAAACAATAACTTCTTGGGTGGCAACATGACTGTTAAAGGTTGGAATCATAAATCTTGATTAAATTCTCCTAGGTCCTAATCAAGGTTGAAATCTTAATCACTTGATGATCTAGATAAAATCAAGTTCAATCATAATTATGTAATTCCTCAAATCATCAAGAAATAATGATCATTCATCAGAAGGTATTATTTCATTAATTAATCCTAGTCATTTAATTAAATCAAAATCTACAATCACATGGCTAGACTTATTAATTAAATGGAATTAATTAATTCTCTTATTATCCTATAAAATCACAAAAGTACAAACAACCTAAATTCAACCAATGAGCTTCAATCATGTGGATCGGTCAAGGTTATAATCTCAGGCCCTTTATGTGGATCAATCCCACCCATCGAATTCAACTTTGAATTTTCCCTCCAAGGGAGAAATCTATAAAATAAAATCTTAATCAAGGCATTTGACATATAGATCATTCATTGCATATACATAATTTTCTAAATTTCATTCTAAGATAGTTTATTTAGGAGCATAATTGAGATCATATTAGCTTTCAAAACATCATAATTAGATGAATTTGAGCATTTTTGGTTGAATCTTCCATCATAGGATTGTCTATTCGATATGAATTATTTCTAATATAAGAGCATTTTATGTAATTCAATTGGATCTTCTTGTGTAGGAGGCAATATGAGGATTTTAGTAGTTTAATGGCTTGAATTTGGTTAAATTTGATTTTAACCTATTAATGCAATATCTTAGTGAGTGTTGTGTGGCATAATTATAGTTAAACAATAAAAACACATCATATTTTGGCACCCACCATGAGGCTCTCATCCCTAATTTTGTGATTTCTCACGTTCTATTTTGTAGGATATGAGACAAACGTAAGAAACATCGTTTTCAAGAAATTTTTCATCATTTCCAGAACTATTGCATAATTTCTAGATTTTATTTTGTCATTTCCCACCTTCATTTCATCGTTTCGCATTAAAATTTCATCTCCACTAGGAAGGTAACTTCATTGAGTCATTTGCATTTAATCATTTACGAAAAATATTTCATTGTCTCTGGTAGATTTAGTCCATTTTGGTGAATATTTGGTCATATCTGGTGATTAGATCTAGTCGTTTATATGAAATGTTTGGTTTTTTTCAGTAAATAGTCATTTTGGGTCATTGTTTCATTATTTTTGAGGCAGACTGACAAAAATAGAGAAGGATTTCTTGATCAGATTTATGCGATAATGACTAATGATTGATTTTTTGGTCTGATCGTTAAAAAAACTTAATAACTTCATGCATGACGTTGTCAAAGACTCGATTGATGAAGATTTGAAGAAAATAAAAAAACTACTAATGCGCGTCATGCATGTTGCATTGGCAATCAACTAAACAATGTATTTTTGACTAAAAAAAAAAGGAATTTAATTACAATTAGAATTTGATTCTTTATCTGATCAAAGGATTATGCTCTTTTCCCATTGGGAAAATTAGAAACTCAAAAGTTAGATTAATTTTTGAGTTTAAATTCTTTTAAATTGAACCTTTCTTGGCGTGTTTGGGAAAGGTGACAAGGTAGGGAAGTATTCTCTTTTCCCAATGGGAAAATCAGAAACCTAGACCCTTTGATCTAATCCAATTTTATTCTTATTTTAATATTTATAGGGCCTTAAGGTGGAGGTAATATACTCCTAGGAATGACCCAAGTGAGGAAAGGTATAAGCTAAAATTTCCACCTCACTATAATCAAGACGCTTCCTTGAGTTGAAAATATCAGAATAATTAATCATTTCTGTCCTTGGACCATTTTATTGATCCTTTCTTGGACATGCTTGAGTGCGTGTAGAGCCAAGAGGCTTCAATATTTCTTGTGTGACTACACTCACTTAGGTACTCATAGGGCTATAGGTGTCAATCTTGCCTTGCGCGAGACTATGTGGGGTGATTATGAATGGATACCTATATTACACACTTTATGCTAGTAACCACCTGAATCAACTCCAAAAGCTTGATTACCCTTGCGAAAGGAGGATACCTCCCCAAGATCACTCATGATAATGTGCCTCTCTTAAGCGTTTGGAGTTGGATAATATAACATTTCTTGACCCATTGTGTGGTCTTCAATGGTCGTATTATAATTATCTCTTTGGACGGTGCCTAGGTGTAGGCAAGAATTTTCACGCTCAGCTAATTTTATAGGGCTATGTGTGTTTTCATCTGTGGCTCTATCTAGGAAAACATAAAGAACATACACTCATTACCAAGACAAAATACATCATTCTATTTTATTTGTTTGCATCACTAATTGTACAAGCAATAACACCTAGAAATATATCCAAGACATCAAAAACCTTCATGTTGTTGACCATCATATGAAAGCATATTTTGAAGTATTCTAAAAAATTGTTTCCTACATATAAAACATCATTTCTTTTCCTAAAACATCATCTCTAGTATTTTGTGAATCGTCTCCAGGGTTTTAAACATTATCTCCTACATTAATTATTGCATTTTTTGGGAGAAAATTCATTTTATGTCTCTGATTAGTTGTCTCTAGATTATTTCATCATTTTTGTAATTATTAAGTCAGTTCTAGGTCAAAAATTCATTTCTCATTTCTATTTCATGATTTTTGGGAAAGATAGCTTGTTCTGTCATTTTCAAAATAGAGGTGATTTTGTACTTTTTCTATTAGAATCAATTCACTTTTTGGATACACATTAACATTCTCTTTCAGATCCACTCATCACAGATACAAATATCTTACATCAAACCTAAAATTTTGCAATCAATTATATTAATCTTTGTTTCAACAACCTATCACTAGTTTTAAGTAGTTGCATCAACTTTTTGGTCATAGAGATCACTATCAAGGTCAATCTAACCTTCATCTTGATCTTTGACATCATCCAATCATCAATAATTTTATCATCTTTGACCAATTGTCATAATAGCCTATCAAACATTGAAACAAATAGTGATTTGTCAATAGTCATTCTAAATCAGAGGATATTCAATCTTTTATGGTGTGGCCATGAAGCTTTCATTTTGAAAAAATTGATCCTGAGCACCTTCATCCATTTCGGTTAGTTATTGATCAAGAAAAAAATTAGAACCAAGATGCTTCAAATTCTTGTCAAACTACTAATCTAAAATCTCCTAACAACAACAACGACATGGAAAGGACATATTATGATTGAGATGCACCTAATCAACATGATAATGATTAAAATATATTTGATGAATTCAACAAGAAGGTTCAACAGGCCCCCAAATTCAAAGAGCTCATGGAACAAAGTCTTAATGAGTGATAAGGAAAAATACTTTATACATCTAGAATACATGGGAATTAAGTTACCTAAAGACTTTGATGTGGAACAATATAAAATGCAAGGAAGAAGAAAATCCTATGGCTACTCTTGTTAAAAAAATTGGAGAATTGTAAAATCAAATTCATGACATAAAGAAAGAAAATGACTCATCTTCAAAGAAATACTCATTGGCAATAATTTGTCCTATGTATTTTTATCATAATCATCATATGCCACCATTTCCACCCAACAAAAAAATACCAAATATGAAAAGTATGTGGGAATCACAGATCCTTAAGATCACATATGAGTGTTTTGTACTCTTAGTATTGAATTCATTCACAATAAAACATATCTTACGAGGCTCTTTTTCGATAGCATAAGTGGACATGTGATGGAATAATTTTCTAAATTACCACCTGGGATTAAATTTTTTGAAGAGTTGGTCAATAAGGTCATGGAATATTACTCTTCTAACATCCAAGATTTTATTACCATGATAGATATATGCAACACAAAACATGCGGATGAACCCTTGATTTCATTCTTGTAGAGATAGAAAAGGATGCTTTCCAGATATCCTCATTTAATCCCCAAAAGTGAGAAGATGGATGTCTTTGTCAACAATCTTGCTCCAAAGATAAATCATTCTCTTCAACTTAAATGTATTTCCACATTTTACAAAGTGATTGAGATGGGGATAAAAATTAAAGATATCTTGGTTAAAAGAGGATAGATTAAACCATATAAATATTTCAAAGGAGCATATACTAACTCGAATAACAACCAAGATAATTCCAAATATTAGAACAAGAATTGAAATGTTGCAAATTATGGGTTGGTAGATACTCAGAATGTAAAACCAAAGAAGCCAACATTTAAATTAGGTTATCCCACAATAATTTGTCCCACTTTTTGGGCAACTTTGATACTAAGATGAATATTTTGAAGAAGAAAAAAATTCACTTTCAGACACCTATTTCAAAAAAAAGCATTAAGGACTTGAAGATAATGTAAATCAATGACTTTTAGACTTTTTTTTCTAGTTTCTAAATATATTTATTTAAAAAAAAAAATAGAATTAATTTTTATCCATTTTTCCTCAAAAAAATTGTTTGTCTGAAAAAACAACATTTTTTAGGAGTGATAGTCACTTTAATCAACATAAATTTTTTTTTATAAAATTGATAAGAATTTAATTATTTTGAAGTTTTATTTGTAATACCAATATCTATAGAATCCATTTACTTTCATTAAATTTTATTGAATATTTTATAGTTTATTGATTTATGAATTGATAATAACTATAATTTGGACATAGGTTTATTTGGATCGCTCTAACTTGATATGTATATATCGAAATTAAATTTTTAATTTTTTTGATACAAAGGTAACATAAATAACTATTTCATAGAAATTTTTCATAATTTTTATTTCCTAATTAAAATTTTTTTAGGGAACATCAAACAAAGAAGTTGTTAAATGGTCAGACAACCTACATTTGGTAGAACTTAAGAAATAAAGTGATAATAAATGCAAACATAAAAATCATAATCATTGGAAATCTTTCTTTTAGTACTATCATCTTTTATTTGAGTTTTTCAAATGAATTCATTTTATCCCACAAAAAGTTAATGTCAATTTGATATTTTGATAGCATTTGTATGGGTGCAAAGGAGACTCAGTTACTGGTTTAAGTGAGGAGTATAGAGTTTATACCAAAGAGAGTTTGATCCAAAAGGATTTATTTAACCATTTTTAATTTAATCCTTCAAATAGGACTTCTCAAGGATTAAATCATCATATTTTCTTAAAAATGTTTAATTTAAGAAAAAATCATGATGTTCAAAAAAGTGGGACACGCTATTATGGGACCACCATTAATCTCTCTCCTAATACTCCCACAAATACTACTAATACTATGTCTACCTTCAGAATCAATCAAGAATCAAAACAAAAAAAAACACCTTTCACAAATGGTCCCAAACAAAAATTCACACCTCTCAAATATTCTCTTGAATCAAAATTACGCAAAGTTCTCTCTCATAAGGGTATCACTTTACCGAAAGCTAGACCGTATGAACCACCAGTCAAACAAAAATCATGCAATTATTATCACTATTCCAAATATCATCGAAATAAAGGTCATAATACAAATGAGTGCATGAATCTTAAACATGTACTCCAAGAATTAATTTATAATTAAGTAATCACAGTGGATGGACACAAGATGAACGAATACCATACGACATTCAAAACACCATTACCTAGTAATGAGAAAGGAGAATATTATAACACCAAAGGAAATCAAGTTAATCATACTTATTCTCATGACAATACAATCAATATTCTGGGTCAACACATTTATGTGATCATCATTAAAGACAAGCAAAAAGATGAATCTACTAACATGATAACGAGAGGTCAAGATAAAGTAAAATTAAAAGGTGATTCTTTAAAATTACCAACATCATCAAAGACCACATCAACCAAACAAGCCTCATCATATTCATCATCTAATTATATTTTGGTTGATCAATTTCAAATAACTCCTACACAAATATCCATTCTTGAACTACTCAAGATTTCTCCATCCCACAAAGAGATTTTAGAAATGACCCTATTTGAAATAAATGTTCCTAACAATCTAGATGTAAATAAATATCAAGCCATGGTTGGTGATTTTACTACACCACACTATTCATCCTTCTCAGAAGAAGAATACAATTATTTAAGTCATCTTCATAATCTACCCTTACATATAGAAGTGTGAATCCACAAACACATAATAAAATAAGCAGTGATAGATATTTGTACCCTATGCCTACTTAAAGCATTGAGATTCATAGATCAGGCTATAGACCCTAAAAAGAGGATAAATATCAAAGCATATGATGATGAGGATAGGTCATCTAAGGGGTCAGTAATGTTGCTAGTCAAAGTTGGACTAATGGAGAGAAATGTGGTATTTTAAGTATTAGACCTAAATTTATCATACAATATTCTCTTACAAAGGCCTTGGATACATGAGATGCAGGCAATACCTTCAACCTTTCATCAATATTGGAAATTTTCCTATAATGGAGAATAAATGACAATCCTAGCAGAGACAAGTTATTTTCAATCTTCTAACAATGTTTTCTAATGAAGTGAAAGAATTTTTCCACACAATAGAGAGGCTCTAAGTGAACAACAACCAGAAAGTTCAACATCGGCCACATTGAGAGAATTTGAAAAAAAAATTGAAATTGCAAGACAATGGGATTGGTGAATACAAGATGGATCAATGAATTTGTATAAAAACATTACCACTATCACCAAGGTCATAAGGGAAACCTTCATCATCTAGAATGTTAGAAAATACTAAATCACAAACTATCTATAATAGAACTTTTGTGAGAGGGAAAATAGTAGTAGAGGAAAATGAGGATAGTGACATATTAAGGTGGCTATATAAAGAAACTGAAGAATCTCACAAAGAGGTTAAACACATCCAGGTTTCAACCTAACGGTATGGATGTGGATTTGTATTAGGAAAAAAATGGGATATCAAGGAAAGGACCCCTCAGAAAGAATAACGAAGGTCTTTTAGAGAAAATTCTCATGAATTTCAGGAATCCCAAAGACAAAATGGGATCTAGGTACAAAGAACAAGAAAAGATCCCACTCATTCGAGATGGTCCCATTTTTTTATTAGGAGAATGAGGATTCTAAGGAAGAAGCTGATTTTTTTCACATTTCATATGAATGGTTGTTACATGTACAAGAAAAAAAACCCTAATAACCAAGGAGAGCTATACATTCCTCAGTCATTGAGACATAAAAAAGTATCATTATTACTACAACAATCATATCAAGAGATAACACAACCAATAAAAGAGGAGGATGAATCTAGTGGGGAAGGAGATCATGAACCTCTCAGAAATGAAAGATCATTATCCTTATAGGGAGAAATCAATACTTTACATCAGGAAGAAACACAAACATCTCAACCAAACATTCAAGAGCTTGAGGTTAGTCAAACTCAAGAATAGGTACCAATGACTATTTCTATATTTTTTAATAGATCATATGATATTCAAATTGAATCCCATGAATATGAATTTGATGAAGGATATGAAAGCGAACCAAGAGAAAGGCATCCTCATTGGGGGAAACTAGTCATGATCACCCATGTTCAATATTTACCATAATATGTTGAGACAAGCTCTAATGAATATGAATGGGACTGATTTTTCTATGTTGCAATCGACATTGAAATAGATGTGATCCATAAATATGCATTGTGATTCAAAGAGGGAAAAATTTCAGGTGAAAGAATGTTTGGATTTGATTCAAAAAATATTGACGATGACTCAACTAAGATTAATGAGATTCCTTTTTAATAGAAGTGATGTCTAAGAAAGTGTTGTTATAGACCTCATTGATACTATCAAAAGCTATGAACATAATTACATCATGACTTTAGAGACATTTGATACTATCCATAATGATGCCTTACAATTAGTTCATCCTAAAATTGTTGATTGGACCTTGTTTGAACTAGTGGATATACCTATGTTTTCAAGTGACCACACTATATCTTGTTACCATAACATAGTAGAACCCTTAATTCATTCCACTAGTGAATCTAATGTGCAGTTGGCAGTGGAAAATATCAATTTTTCTAGTTGCAAAAGTAAAAAAGAAAACAAATCATGAATTTGAGGGTGAAAACCATTTTATGACAGTCTCACATTCATAAACATAAAAAATAAAGGACGAATCCAATATTGAAAACCTCAAAAAGTTTCTAGAGTATGGAAAACTATATATTATTCTAGAAAATTTTAGGAAAGATCTCTAATGCTCATAGAAATTACACAAATAGTCAATCTTGGCACGAAGGAAACACCACAATTCATACACATTGCTCAGTGATTATCTGTAGAGGACAAACACAAATTCACACAATTGTTCAAAGAGAAGAAGATACATTTTTCTTGGTCTTACTTAGATATGACAAGACTAGATCCTATCTCATCATGCATCACTTTTCCATCAGTCCAGGAGTGAAGCCAGTAAAACATGAACTTGGGAAAATGCATCCTCATATCACAGTTTTAGTTAAAGAAGAATAGGAAAAACTATTGAAAGAAAGATTTTTTAGAGAAATTGCAAATTTTGAGTGGATATCTAATATAGTTCACATATCTAAGCTAGAAAATTCTATTAAATATTGTACAAAATTCTAATATGTAAACATAGCGTGTCCCAAAGATGATTTTCCGCTACCGAATATATATGTCATTATGGATCTTACAGCAGGATACAAGATGTTTTCACTAATTAATGGTTTTCTCAGGTTATAGTTAGATTAAAATTTCTCTTGAGGATAAAGAAAAAATAGCTTTTACCTATACCTGGGGCACTTTTTATTCAAACGTAATACCCTTTGAATTGAAGAATGCTCGGGAAACATATCAAAGAGTATTGAGAACAATATTTCATGACATGACACATTAAAAATTGGAATATTTTATCAATGAAACCCTAGGAAAGTATCAAAAAATAAAGGAACATTTAGTGGATTTAGCCAAGATTTTGGATAGGATGGAACACTTTAAGCTCATGTCAAATCCATAGAAGTGTGCATTCAGGGTTACTTTCGAAAAGATATAGGAAACATAGTCTCTACCAAATGAATTGAGATATATCCTAAAAAGGTAAAATAAATCATGGAGATGCAACCACCCAATAATATTCATCAAGTACGGTCATTAGAAGGAAGGATACAACCAATCTGAAGGTTTATTGGTCAACTAGCTAACAAAATACAACCATTTACCAAACTAATGCATAAGGAATCACCTACCAATGGGATGACACATGTGACATATCATTCAATAAACTCAATCAATATCTAGAAAATACATTGATTCTAATGGCTCCTATACCATGAAAGTCATTATTTCTATATATCTTTGCAACCATCACCTCATTGGTGGAACTCTTAGAACAACACGATGTAAATGGAAAAGAAAGAGAAATAAATTACATCAGAAAATAATTTGTACAATACAAACTTAATTAAATGGTAATTCAAAAATATTTTCTTGCGGTTGTATTTACATCATAGAAATTAAGACATTACAAGCTGCCACATTCATTCAAGTTGGGGGCCAATATTTATCCTTTGAAATTTCTGCTCAACAAAGCAATGCTAATAGGGAGATTTTATAAATGGGTGATGACTCTCAATGACTTTGATATTGAATACATGGAATGAAAATCTATCAAAGGATAGGTTACTGTAGACTACCTAGTTGAGGCACCATTACTTGGAGAAAGTCCCATAATAGTAGAATTTCTTGATACAATAATTTTCCTCATCATGAAACACTCATGGAGGATGTATTTTGATGGTTCCTTTACTCAACAAGGATTTGGAATAGGTATATTATTCATTTCACTGTAGGGATACACAATACCCAAAGCATACAATATTTTGTTCCCATGTACAAACAATATTGCCGAATATGAAGCATAACCAATGGCTTAAAAATGACATTAAAATGGAAAATAGTTGAATTGCATATCTATGATAATTCTCAGTTGATAATAAATCAAATCAATAATTACTACTAGACTAAGGATGGAAAGATAGTGACATACAAAAACATGGTGGATGATTTTAAAAATTACTTCATATGCATAACATTTGAGTATATTCCTCGTGCATATAATCAAGTGGCAGATGCCATGGACATATTAGCATCCTTGTTACAATTGTCAGACAATCAAGAGGGTTATGAATTCATAGTGGAAGAGTTACCTTATCCTTTATATGAATTTCTCTACTGTAAACTTCTTTTCCAAATTGTGATTCGTAACTCTCCTTGCTATGGATATATCTTTGACTACCTCAAGAATAGTAATTTACTCGATATTTATCCAAAAACACAAAATGATACATTATTCTCCATGCCTCCAAACACATAATCATAGCTAAGGATTTGTATAGAAGGGGTTTTGATGGTACTCTACTAATATTATTGGAACTCAAAGAATAAAACAATGCTTTACAAGAAGTCTACAGAGGTATTTGTGGATCATATTTGATTGACCTTACTCTAGCTATGAAACTCTTACAGATTGGATATTATTGGACCACAATGGAGAAATATACCATCAAATTTATGAAATAAAGCTAGAAATGATAGATACCCTTGTAATCTCATACATACTCCATCAAGAGAATTATTACCCTTCATTACATGCACTAGCCTTTCAAGTAGTGGCTCTTTCATTTGATTGGTATAATTTACCAATCTTCTTCCAATTGACATAAGTTCATTATTACAAAAACAAAATCATTTATGAATTGGGTTGAAGTTGTACCACTGATCATCACCACAGAAAAACAAATATCAATGTTTATCCTTAACTATATTATCTACAGATATGGTATTCCCTCATCAATAGTGACAAATAATGGAAAACAGTTCAAGAAAAAATATGTAATAAAACTTTGTGATAGGTTTCATATTATTCAAAACTTATCTTCTATCTATTACCCTTAGGGAAAAAATCAAGCTAAGGCGAGCAACAAAAATATTTTGAAAATTCTAATACACACAGTTAATGACTCTGGAAAATACTGGCACGTATAGATAAATCATGCTCTATGGGCCTATCACACAAATATCAGAAGACCAATGAGAGTCCCTACCTATTCTATAGTTTATGGCGTAGGAGTTTTTCTACCTATTTAAGTATAAATAAGTCATCTTTTATAGCTACACTGCATGGGTTAATCAAAAATAAAGATTACAGAGTCTCTAGGTTACAAGAACTAGAACTGCTCATTGAATGACATCAAGAATATTTTAAAGTCTACAAGGCTATCAAAACATAATAGAAAAAGGATATAACAAGAAGGTCAAACCTTGATAGTTTCAAGTGGGAGATCTCGTACTCAAAAAAACCAGCGAACACATCAACATCGGAAAAAGAATAGAAAATTTGAAGCAAATTGGTTAGGAACTTTTATCATCATGGAAAAATTTGGATATGGGGCTTATCATTTGGCTACCACAAAAATAGAAGTAATTCCCAATCCAATCAATACTATGCATAAATCATCCTAAACAACAACTCTATAATGGAAAAGGTCATGAACAAATCAGCTAAAACAATAAAAATTGGGATTGAAAAAAATCCTAAAAAGAAGAAAAAGAAATTAAAAAATGGTTGTCCCGGTGAAAACCTAGAAAATAGGCACTTTGGAAACATTAAAAAAAATAAAAAATATCAAAATACAAAAAAAAAGTACAAAAAACATTGAAAACAAGAAAAGTGCCTTGGTGAAAACCTAGCAAACAGACACCTTGGTAGAAAAAATAGCAATTTCAACAAGTGGTGAAAATTTGGTAAATAGGCGCCTTTTGTAAGATAGTTTCTCCGTCTATCAACACTCTATTAAACCTTCATCATGCAGTCATATTATATTTTCCTACGAACCAAACCTTGTTTTTTGGTAGGTCCATCGCTAGTCACCATGGCTTAAAGTCAGGCCTTATCTCTATAAGCAGGACAGTCTATTAAGACTAGGGGCAATTCATTATCTCTAATAAAACAATAGTGCTAATCAACACCACCAGTTATACAACATTGATTTTCAATATCATTTGGAAAACAAAAGTGTTTATAAACACTCATATTTTCATCAATTGATCAAATATTCCAATATCATCAATCATCAGACAAAAGCATACAGAAAGGACAATTGTTATGGATATGATTGAAAGAATCCTAACTTCTATGTAACTTAATGATGTCACAAGTAATAAAGAAACTAGGAAGAAGTCAAGATATTTTCTTTGATTGTTGCTTGTTTATATTGGGTTTCTCTTATCATCTCTCCAGAGTGATTAAAACATTCTCAAGAGCTAGAAGAACAAGGATAGGGGGCAGGATATTTTTCTTTTGTTTATTCTTGTGGAAGAACAATATCTTCTAATTATAAATTTGGTAAGGTCTATGATGACGAAATTCAAACCATCATTTAGCTAGATGAAAGGCTTAGATTTTGATACCTTCATAAATATCTATATCAGATGACAAGTGGCATATATATCTTGTTTATTTATATAATCAATTGATGATAATTTATTTGTTTTCTACTTGTGGGATGTTATATTCTAATGAAGTTCAAGGACAAATAATCTAGGTGATTTTGATAAGAGCCTCTACATTAAGGTGGAAAATCGTCACATACCTCGACTTTTATTATGTGAAGCCTAGATGGACAGTGGAAAAATATTTCCTTGTTTTTTATGCAACTAATAGTTAGGACATCATGATTATTTGTATCACATTGTAGAAAAAAATTTAAAAGTGTCAGATTCATATTCTCACAGTTTAACAAATAGTAGTGAGGATTATACTGATACTTACATCTAATACAAGTAGTATTCATATTATCATGGTTGAGTGTACGCAAGTGATTATTGTAGGTACTTCAAAAAAATCTGATGGAGATGATATTCATATTGACATGGTTGACTATGTACTAGTGTCAGCTGTATTAAATTCTAATAAAGATCAATGATGAAATTTTGCTAAAAAATAAAGATAAAAATGGAAGTTGCACATCATTCTTGGAAGTCACATATCATTTTAGGAGTTTCATTCATTTCATAAGAGTTTATATCACATAATTTCAACGAGGGAAAATTTTATTTGCACCAATATGACATGACAAAATACAATGTCTCCAATATGGTTGAGTACCATAATCACTGACACAAAAACACCTGCGTAGCATGTCAGCTGCATGAACATATCAATTTTTATATCATCATAAGAATCTATAATCAAAAAAATAAATAACATTTCATCCATAATGCATACATCCATTTTCATCATGCGTCCATATCATAAAAGCATAAAATACATAGATAAAGTTCATGATAGAATGACATACATATGCATATACATAATCAAAATAATGCATCCATCCATATAGAACTACATCTCATAAGCATAATCATAAGAATGTTAGTGATAAAGGAACAATGAGATCAAAATAGAACAACTTATTATCATGTGTTTGTCATCAAATATCAATATAGTACATCATATGTCTGTCATACAACATGGGTCTAAAAAAAAAGATACAACATATGTATTTGAAGGAAAATCATGAGAAAACATATAGAAAATCAATCCTTACTACCTGCATTATGTCTTAGAGGAGATGGTGGAGGTACATTTAATCTAGTAGTTGTGGGACTACACCCTATGACTTTGCAATTTCCTATGAATAAGGAGATACTCTAGCAGTAAGATTTGGAACATACACAAAATATGTTACCTGATAATATGATGCATGACTCTATTATAGTGCAACGTCTCTCTATGTTGAATACAAGGCCCTATCTCTATATTCTAACTATTTGTGTAACATATCTACCTCTATCCTCAACTAGGATCTCTCTTATCATGATCTGGTAATCATGGCAGCATCACCTAAGCCTCTCTGTGCTATTGGAGTCTATCTGGCCAGCACTACTGGAGGTATCTAACCACTTTGAACCTATGTACCTAAAGAACCTCTCTAAGGCAGAGGAATCTATGAAGAGGAAGGAACCTGTGATGATGGAGGATGTTGTGGCTAAGAAGATCTAGGTTGTGCAACACATGTTTGATAAAGAGAATATGGTAGAATAATCCTTAATCTCATTCTCCTCTTCTCACCACAGCCACCACTGCTACTTCTACCATCTCTACCACCCCCAATAGCACTAAAAACTCCCACAGTACCTCCCTCACCTCTCTTATAAACTCTACCTCCTCTACATCCATCATCTCCACCTCCTTTGGCACATGGTACTCTCCCTAATCGACCTCCCCTCCCTACAAATCCACCATCTACACCATCCCCAACATCATCATATTGTGGATCTACCAATGTAGGTGCTACCTGGTTAGGTGGAGTCAGTCACAGAAAAGGGTGTTGTGCAAAATGATGTGAGAAATCTAGAGTCATCCCAGCATTAATAACCTCATGTGCATAATCCCACAAAATTGTCACTAGTCATGAATACTCCTGTACTGCTACCTCATGTCGTAACCTGGGTCCCCAATAAGGGTCCTCATCTCTAGACCTGGCATAGGGAAAAACCTCCTGTAGCATTGACTGAGTCATACCAATCTATCAAAGAATGCAAGTAACAATGTATCACTCTATCACATATCATGTCTGTCCAATCAAATATATATTTGTAAAAACAAATTATCACATCTCTCAAGCATCATTTCTCTACTTGTTGCAATCTAAATATGACTTCCATATCACTCTAGTGAGATCATCCAAGGCCCTACATCAATAAGAAAGAGCTCCCATTCATGGATGAACAATATCAACACCATAAATGTACACATAGGGCTCTCCTTCTACCAATGATCTATCAACCATTGGACATGTGACAGGGATGTGATCCTAGGCCCAGATGTCTAAGAACACAAGACCAACATAAATCAAGTGGTTTTGGTGGTATACAACTTGGTGCATATCATGGTAAAGATGTGGCAATAGATAGGTACCCCAAGCCATCTGAAAAGGTCTCTACAACAAATCCTGTATCAATCTGGTCCACCCAACTCTATAACCCTAGGCATTACAATAAAGTACTAAGAATCCACTAATAAATACTACTAATATAGAAGGAAGAGCTTCATACCGAGTCTTCATCTCCTCACACATAATATATGGACATACAATATGAGGATCTTGAAATTCACACCTACCAACATCGATACATGTCTGACCTATAAAACCATAGTACACCACCTTTGCCATCACTAGTATGCATAAAATCTTACATATGTCCTCTAGTGTGATGATAATATTTCCAGTAGGTAAGTGAAAGGTGTTATGGTCCAAGTGCCAGCTCTCGATAATTTTAGTCAAAAGGCCCCTATTAATCCTAAATTCAGGCATATCTAGTAGGTGACCAAATCCACAATGGTGGATCACATGGTGATCCTCCTCAGGTAAGATGTTGATCAACAAAAATACTTGAGGATAAGGCCCTTGCATACTAAAAGTAACTCTATCTACTTAAAGAAAAACATAAGTGGGGTAGAAAATCAGTCAAAAAGGGGAAGAGTTGACAATAAATAGGAACTAAATATATAATAATAGCTAATAGATTTGCAAAAAAGACAACAGCAAAGAAATAGGATTTCACTTGCTAGAAAAATAGAAATGACATTTCATGACCAGGAAAGGACATTTCAAAAACTACAAATCATATTTTGAACAAGAACACACACTTAAATTCCTGTAAACAAACTTCTTTCCCAAATATGACATAGTCTCTTAGTAATCAAAAGTCATATCTAATCAAGTTTTAATTATATCAATTAGGGTGTATCATTTTCACCAGGACTCATATCAAATTGGTATTGTCACTATTGTCACTATCGACAACAGTAGGTAATTGAATTCATGAGGACCCATACCAAGTCAATTGTCTCAATCGCCTTTCAAGAATGATAATATGTTTCATCACACCACATCAAACTGATTATTAGGTCTATATTTTAGGAATCTCTCTCAGATTAATATTTTTCATCTCATCACATTGAATTGGTTAGTTTTCATTAGGAAAGTGTTCAGTTTCATCGCTTCATATCAAGCCGAACATGTTTTTCTCTATCAGGATTCATTCAATTAAGTTTAGAGTTGGTATCACTAGTTGTTGTTCAATCAAATTAATAACCAATATTGTCAAAATATTGAAATTGATCTTTGTTCAATCAAGTTTAGAGTTGGTAGTATCTTTTTGTGGTATTAAATTTAGAATTGTTTTCTAAATTAGGTAATCAATTTCATCACCTCACATCTAATTGGTTATCCTAGTTTCAATCAATCTCAATCAGGTGGTCATATTCATCAAGAATCATATCAAGTTGATCATCAACATCGCGATTCTTGTAATCAAGTGTATTTATCTAGTTCTCTATTAAAACATTTGGACTTGTAAATCTTATGTCATATTTGGAATCAGGAATAGTTTCAACGAGATTCATATCAAACTATTCAATCAATGAGAATCTTATCAAAATTAGATATTCTTTGAGCCAAGATACTGATCGTACATCAATTCAAAGAGGAGAAAATGTAATCACCTAAAATTGGTATAGTATAATGAAAAGCATAAATCTTGATCAAATTCTCCTACATCCTAATCAAGGTTCAAATCTTAATCAAGATGATTTGGATAAAATCAAGCTCAATCCTAATTGTGTAATTCATCAAATCATCAAGAAAACATGATCATTCATTAAAATGTATCAATTCATTAATTAATCCTAGTCATTTAATTAAATCAAAATCTAAAATCACATGGCTAGAGTTATTAATTAAATGGAATTAATTAATTATCTTATTATCCTATCAGCTCACAAAAGGACAAAAAACCTAAATTCAACCAATGAGCTTCAATCACATGGATAACTCAAGGTTATAGTTTTAACCCCTCTTTGTGGATCAATCTTAACTATCAAATTTTAATTTTAATTTTCCCTCCAAGGGAGAAATATGTTAAAAACAATCTCATTCAATGCATTTGACATATAGATCATTCATTACATAGACAATGCTAATTTTCATTCTAAGATAGTTCATTTAGGAGGATAATTGACATTATATTAGCTTGCAAAACATCATAATTAGATGTATTTGAGAATTTTTGATTGAATATTCCCTTATAGGATTGTCTATTTGATATGAATTAGTGCTAATATGAAAGTATTTTATGTAATTCAATTGAATCTTCTTGTGTAGGAAGTAATGGGATGATTTTAGTAGTTTATTAGGTTGAATTTGATTAAATTTGATGCTAACCTACTAATGTGATTTATTATTGAGTGTTGTGTGGTAGAATTATAGATATACAATAAAAAAACATCATAGTTGTAGCTCTTGATATTAAAATATGTCCTTACTTTTATGATTGTGAACCTTTCTCATAAGCTACAATAACTGGTAACTACTAAAAAACCAAAAATTAGATTCATTAGGTACTTAAAAGTGCCTTTTGATAGGATGAAAGTATGTTGTTCACACCAAAGAATTGCACCAAATAGATATCTCAGTAGAACTAAAACTCAGCTCAATGTCCCACTGAGTGTGCCAAAACTATTGCAATGAAGGATTGAACCTGAAATTATTAAGCATGAAATAAAGCAATCCCATGAAACATGGAAAGACTCCCAGGTATGTGGGTGTATGTATAATGTAATTCAATCTCTATATTGTGGACCTTCTTTCCTTGTTGATCAGCTAAAACTATCTTTGTCTCGAAAAGAGATAGAAAGATAAGGTTAAATAGAAATCCATATCTAAACAAGTGATGCACCAAAATATGTATTCCCAAACCCTAACAGCTTGATAATTCACAATTGCCTTGAAAAAATATGTTTTTTCACAACTCAGATTCACTAACCCAATTAAGTAAAGGCTTGAGAAATAATATCACAGAAAGGGAAGATGATTTGCAAAATTTAAACACTGAAACCCGATAACACAATATACAACGAGAATAATAATAATAAAATGCAAAAGATTCAGTACTTGAATGTAATTAGAGGATTTTTCTAAAACCGTAGAAATCAAACCATTTCACAAAACTCAATGTAAAATGTGCCAAATAAGAGAAGGATCAATTGATACTATATCAGAATCAAAATAATCTTGCTTCTACAAGACTGAAAATATTGAGTCATAATCAATATGATTCCTCTTAGAAATGTGCAACGAGCGATAAAGAAGAAAGAATATGCTAAAAAAACTTAAGGCATTAACCTTATAGGAAGGTTAGCCTAAAATAAACTAAAAGTAAACTGAAAGTGAACTACTCCTCCAAACTCTCAATAAAGAAATCATATTCATATGCATAAAAAAGAATGAATAAAAAGGCGTGTAAGTCATCAAATCTGCATGAAAATGTCCTCAAGACCCCCAAACTTCATGTGGACGTGAATTGAATTGCCAATTGGAGCCTAACTATCTCACAAAAGTCAAAAAATAGCTCACAATTCCTCATCAACTGTTGGGGATAATGAAAACCCCTTTTGCATAGAAATAGAACTCAAAGACTGGAAAGGTGTCAATCCATGCAAAAGAAGTCCAACTGGCCCATATTTTCATATATAAATAATTAATTGGTTTATAATTTTAACAATTGATTATTATTATTTATAATAATAATCATACAAAATATCATCCTCAATTATTAATTATTATATTTTTAATATATATATATATAATATTTATTAAATAGTAGAATACACTATTTAATTACTATTATATGCATTAAAAAAATCAAAAGATAATAATTAACAAAATTAATTCTACCACTCCTCTAACCTTTAACTTATATAGATTAAATAATCTAAAAAGACTACTTAATAAATATAAGATAAATGTTAGAGAGATATTTATCACTAATCTTATAGGAAATAGCCTGGGAGGTTTTAGTTTTAATGAATCCGACTAAAATTTACATATGATAAAAGACCTCAAATTTCTGAATATAGGGTCTCAAAACACTAATTTTATCTCATTTCATTTTGCACCTTCTAGAATTTGTCCATGTGTTTTATTTACCCATTGTCTCAAATTTGTAGGGTTTTGAAATGAATCTGTGGAACCTTTCAAACTTGATTTGCATATTTTCTAAGTATTTTCACTATGACCGCATGTATAGAGGTATGTACTGGCACCAAACTTTTGAATTTAACAGATAGAAAATAATGGAAATATATTTTTTTGAAAGTTCGAAAGAATTTCCTTTGAATATTTTGTTCTTAATGATTCCATGTATTTTCCTCATTCAAATATGGGCATTATAGAAGGGCTTATGAATCCTATGAGCTTGAGGGTTTTACCTCTTTCATATAAGCTTTAGAGACTTCCATTGAAATTAGAAGACTCATGAGGGTTTTTGAATTTAAAAAAAAATAAAAATAAAAAACTAGCTCATAACCTTTTACTTTTTTTGCATGCCATGACTTTCTCCAGGGTTGTCTGTATCTGCAAGGATTTTATGACATTTTTTATGTATTTACATGAATTGGGTATCTCAACTCAAGAAATCTATGTTATTTCCTTTGTTATGGCTCTGCTTCAAATACATGTTTATGACATTCAACTTCTGAAAATATATAGACTGTGGCTTGTATTTAGAAATAATTTGCTCTATAGGCCATTGTGGACTATTATATTAAAAAAACCCTATTTATTTCATAAAATAAAGAGAAATGTGTGATCATTCTAAATATGAATACGTGAATCTTTAGGATCTATTACATGAATTTAGGGTAACTTCTTTTATATTATACTACTGGTAGGAGAGCATGCATACTATGTGATCATCATTACACTATAATTGCTCATTGTAACTTTTATTTGACATGAATTTAGCTCATTTTTATCATTTTGAGCACAAAAAATTTTACTTCTTTGGGATTTATGATAATGTTCCCTCTATACTAAGCTTTTCTTTACATGATAATATGCCCCTCTATATTACTACTTTGAATTATAGTTTTATGGATATGTATAATTTATTTACAACTAGAGCTTAATGCTTTATGTTTAGATAAATGAATGAGATCTTGAGTAACATCTATTCCTCTATTCTTTTGTTGAGTAACATCTATTATATAATTGAATATGAAGACTTTGACATGACATGATCCTCTTGAAAATTCATTTCACCTTTAAACTCCTAAACATATATGTCATTTGAATGTATATTGATGTTCATATTTCCATGCTCTCCATGAGTTTCTATATGTTCAGGTCTATGAAATGCTTTAGACCTCTCCTAGACGATCACTACCATTGGTTGATCTATTTTTTTATAGAATATCACTACTCTTTTTCCTATAAGTGATGTACCTATTGACTATACTGATTCATCTTTTATTATAGCACACTAGAACCTTGTTGTTTGAATAGTCATAGTAACCAATAATATTTGTTTTCAAGAATGATGTTGTTAAAAAACAATGACTTGTATTTTTTTTTATCCTTGACTATATATTGGCTATTTACATTGTATGTCTCTAATTATGTCAATTTTCCATGTGTTTTCATATGTAACACCTTGTTCCCTTGATTCAATTTAACATTTTCCATTACTATTATTGATCATTGATGA
Organism: Thuja plicata; assembly: GCA_018584345.1. Taxonomy (NCBI): domain Eukaryota; kingdom Viridiplantae; phylum Streptophyta; class Pinopsida; order Cupressales; family Cupressaceae; genus Thuja; species Thuja plicata. The sequence goes on along the minus strand of MU226634.1, from coordinate 2,668,237 downwards.
GTACCATGCTTATCCGATAACATACTGATGACTCTATTTGAATCCTTTAATATTTCATGTCAAATTAATTGTATTTACTTGTAGGTAAGTTACGTTTTCCATATTTGTTATAGGTTTTCTTGTAGAATACAATGTGTGTTATGCAATCTTCTCTTATCTAGCTTGTTCTCTTATGAAAAATTTTCAAGAATACATTGTCCTTATACTTGTGTCAATAATCCATTCCATCTTTCTAATGATAAGTATGACTCACATCCTTTAAATGTTTACTTTTTTTGAACCTATGATAATTGTATTTTATGTATCACTTATGCTCTTAAATGATATGACTCCTGTATAACAAGTCATAATATTATCATTCATCTAATGATTATAAATTGATCCTATAGCACGAAGGAATATATATAACTGATAATCCTTTCCTTGATGTCTTGAAGTTATCATTATCATTGCTATATGGTTCTGTAAAATAATATCATGTCCCTTTAATAGCTCACAATATTCATATTTTGTTATAAATGTCCTTTCTTACATTTATTTTTCTATCATGACTGAAGCTATACTTTTCATAATGAATGTTGATTTGATCTTGGAGTGTAAGACTAAAAAGTAATATTAAATAACATGTCCCTTTAATAGCTTACAGTCTTCAACCCTGTATCTGCAAATGAAAAAAAAATTAGTTTAAAATATCTGCTTGGTCTTTTTATGTCTTTTTTTTTTTTTTCTTTTTCTTTTTCCACCTTTATCATTGACATTCCTAAGTGTGTTTCAGTGAATACTAGGAGTATTTTTTATATTTTTCATTGCTTAGTCAAAGGACTCTTTTCACTTTTTTGTTGCAGGTGCACTGTGTGATGAAAATGTGTCATACTTCTATGAATCATTCCATCCAAGGTTGCTCAAGAATGAGGCCTCAAATATCGACTCATAGCTCTCTAGTAATGGAGTGCAAAGGTGTGTAATGGAGGCCCTCAGATTGACCTAGTTAGTGCCTATGTAAGTACACCACGAAATGAGAGATTCAATGCATGAAAATGAGATCTGCTCTACATGATAACAATGCATGAAAAGAAATTAATCTAAATGATAACAATACATGATTAATCTGCGAAAGGAAATATGCAAATCTAATCTATGAAAATAAACATGAATCTAATCTACATGAATAGCCATGGATGCAAGAAGAAGAAGACAAGAAGAGAGAAGTTGCAATATCCAAGCTCAAGTGCTCAAATCCTCCTCCAAAATTGCTCTCCAAACCTGTAGCATAACAATACTATAATTGTGGATGATCTCTAAATGAGAATGAGAGATTTCGTTATATAGGAAAGTGAACGGTTCAGATTAAGAGGTAAACCCACCACTTAGGAAGATGTGATGAAAAAGGGATTTTTATTTAATTTAATTTAATTTACTGCCTTTTTCAACAAATAAAGTGCTTTAAGTGGGGATTTTTATTTATTTAATTAAAATAGGGGTTTTCTTTCAATTAAATAAATTAGAAGAATTTTATTTAATTAAATGGGAGGAATTGAATTTAAT
>MU226634.1:2631467-2649775 GCA_018584345.1 Thuja plicata | reverse complement strand
ATTAAAAGGGAGAAATTTACTTTAATTAAATAAGATAAATTTTATTTAATTAAAAGGGAGATTAAATCTTTTAATTAAATAAGATAAATTTTATTTAATTAAAAAGAAAATTAAATCTTTTAATTAGGTAAAAATGATCAAACCTTAGGAAATATTGATATAATTGAATAATTGAATTAATTACAATTTGATCAACGAAATTGATTTGAATTGAAAATATTGCAAAGCATTGATTCAGGAAATTGATAAATTGATAAAATGATAAATGGGGCCCACAGTCTAGGCGACCATTTTACGGTGCATACACACTGAGGATACAAGACACATGCCTCCATCAACTCATCAAATCACAACAGTCTGCCATTGAGAGGAAATGTAAAATCTCTCCTTAATCTTCCTATCTTGACTTCTATACTTTCAACTCTTTTAGGTTGTTTTCAGAGCTCCATAGATTTTTTGGTTTATATTTATTTTAATTTGCCTTCTTTTTAAATGAAAAGAATTGAAAAGAAAGACAAAATATTCAAATTTGCAAGATGTACTTATAATGTTTATCTAAATATCCTGGCATTTATTTTTAGTATTTTCTTTCATGAATGAAAATAAAATTATCTTCCCCTTTTTGACATTTGCACTCTTTTTAGTTTTCTTTCTGCAACTCTTACATTTTGTTCAAACATGACACCTGAAGCATGAGATTTAAAATGAATCAAATGTACCTTCGACTAGTTGAATAGCTACCTAGCTTTGCCAATTTGAGCTGGAATTGAAAATTGGTAACATTTTTTGTGACATCTCAGGGGTGTTTTCCTACTAAATAAAAATAAATATAATGTCATTTGCGTATCCTTTGGGCACAGATTCTCTTTGAAACTTTGAAAACTAAAAATAAATAAGCTTAAAACTAAAACACACCAAACCAAAACTAAAAATGTTCTAACCTGATGAAAGCCATTAGGATTTCCTACAAGGAACCTGTATGATATGAGAAAGTGATATTTCTAGATCATATCTAATGTGACATGTATTCTTTTTGGATAGTATGATTTATTTGTCGAGGCTAGAATACCTACCTCCACAACAAACTAAAAACTAACTGAAACATGTTCCCCAAAGCACTTGGAGAAAGTAAAAAAACAAATGAAAACAAACTAAAAACACCATTTATGTTCTTTATGGTAGCTCTGTATGAACCAATTTTCATATAATATAGGGTAGTATAATGTATTTATTTCCTTGTGGGATAAATATTTATTTGTACCATCATGATGCAACTAAGTAATGATGTCCTTAGTCTTCTACTTCTACCATACAACAAAAAACTAAAAATTAGAGTATTTCTATAACTTATGATGATGAGATGAATGGCGATGTATGATGTAGGGAAGTAAGTTATGAATCATGCTCTATGTTATGGGTGATCATCCATGTTATTATGATGGAGTACAAGAATATACTTCTTATTAGTAATAACCCACTAAAAGAAACTAGCTACAAACTGACTGAAAGAACACTAACTATGTTCCAAAGCACTTATTTTTTATTTAACTCACCTCAAAAGTAGTGCTTGAGGTGCATCTCATTAAATTGTATAGATAACTTCTCCATCCATATTTCATAGCTGAAAATCATTATGTGCATTTCATCCTATAATCATGAATGGGCCACTGAAAATGACATCAGAATTTTAATGCTTACCAGGCCTACTTTTCAACTCATCATATTTGATACACTAAATCACCTTAATTGAAGAAACTTGGGAATACTTTTATGTCAAATTTATTCTTCTTCATATGATCATGATGATTCTCTATATTTAGGGAAGCATTCTTTCTAACTTCTTCTAATTCAATCAATTCGGCAGGTCTTACCTCCATTGGTTTCTCATCCATTAGATCTAACTCCTTAATAAGATTCAAATTGGGTAATTCAACTAAGATAGGAATCTTGGCCTCTTTCCATAAAAAATTATATAAGGTGAATTACCTATAGATAACTTTGGTGTGATCCTATCAGCTGATAAGGCCAGCTTTAGTTTGTTCTTCCATAGTCTCTGATTGTCCTCTATAGCCCTCTTTATAATGTGAATCAGAGTTTCGCTTGCTGATTCAAGTTGTCCATTACCCTGAGGGTAATAATTTACGTAGGTAATAAGGTAAATATTATTACTTACATCCAAATAAATTAATCTTGTACCTACAAAGATCAATGCATTATAAAAATTAATGAATTAGGTGTACGAAACCTTGCAAGAAAGTTTTCATAAAAATTCAGAACTATACTCTCATTTGCATCATTTAAAGGAACAATTTCAGTCCATTTTTTTAAAATAATTTTTTGTTGTTAGATTATATTTAAGCCTAAACTAGATGGAGGATTCATGGGACCAATAAAATCAAGTCCCCACTTAATGAATGGTTACTCCACCTAAATAGAATATAAGGGTAATGCTCCTAACTTCTATTTATCAGAAAATATTGCATATTTTAAATAATTTCTTACCCATGCAAACACATCCTTATACAAACTTGGTTTGTAATAACCAACCTTCATGATTTTTAACATTATTTTTCTAGCGGCAAAATGACCACCTATTAGTTCATTGTGAAAATCTTCTAAAACACCTTATCAATCCAATCTTATTCAATGCATCTCAATAAAAATCCATTGAAATAGTTTCTAAATAGAACATCATCCAATATGACACAAGGAACAACATTAAGTATGAAATACATGTGTTTTTAGCTTCTCAAGTCATGTTAACATTCACTAGCATGAAAATAATGCTTTATTTATTCAATCAAACTCATAGAGTTTGCTAGTATAATATTCTGATTTTCATAATCATGAGTTAATATAGACCTTGATAATGTTAGTTGTTCACACCACTTGTAGCTAGCCATGAACATATTCCACTACCTATTACAAGCTTAGTGACCTTGATTCCAACATCATATTCCATCACATGTATTATCAATCGAACACTTCTATCATTCGTATACTTGATCAATAAGAACTCTTTCACACTTGGATATGCAACCATTAAATGTACCTTTCTATTAAAAATAATTGGTTTAAATCTTTTAGGACTTCTAATTATAGCCAAAATAGATTTTTCAAGAAAATTGTACCTTGACTTAGATCCTTCTAAACTTTGATAGAAAATTGAAATTGGTTTCTCTTTCTCATCATCATTCTTTTGAACCCACATTGCTGAAATGGAATCAACATATCCAAATCTATACAAAATAAAATCTTTATTGAAATTTGGATTGATTAAAGTGGGATTTGAAGCTAATTGTTTCTTTACCTCTTCAAATCTATCCTTACCCTATTTAGTCCAACTGAAACATATGCCTTTTCTCAACATTCATGTCATTAGTTATAGCAAAGCTACAATTTTAGGAACGAACCTTCAAATGAGATTTATTCTCCCAAGAAAGATTTGCAAGCTTTTCTTATGTGAAGGTAGTGGTAATGCAAGTATGTCACTTACCCTTATAGGTTCAATTGTAGTTTCATGCTTGGAAACAATATGTCCAAGCCCCTTTCCTTCATGAATAATATATATGCATTTTTTTGGATTTAATGAAGCTCCATATTTCATTTATCTCTCAAAGATATTCCTTAAATGCTTGAAATATTCATTATAATTTATTTAGAAAATCATAATATCATCTAAGTACACAAGTACAAACTTGTTCATGATGCAATGAAATTTCATCTTTGTTGCTTTTCAAAATGTAGCACAAACATTTAAGAGACAAAATAACACTTTCTTGTATGCCATGGTTCCCCATTTTGTAGTAAATGTTGTTGGATTGCTGACATTAATATTTTATCATTGATTATGTCAATATATTCTTATTGTTGAAGATAATTTTCCCGATATGTTTAGTCATATGATTTCTATGATACAACTACTGTATTAAAGATGAATATTGTGATTGTACAGTTGTGTTCTTGGATGTCTTTATTTTATTCTATTTAATTGGTAGAGGTTTATATGATGATTTGAGAGATTTATGATGGATTTATCAAAGATTTTTATTTGAGTTTTTCAGTTTGTGTCTGTGTTCAATATTTGGATCAATGTGGATCGGTTTAGCGATATTATCAGTTTCTAACTTGGTGGTCATTTTAGAACATGCATGTGTGTCCTTGGCTCGAGTGGTTCATGATTTGGATATAGTAAAGATATATATATTTTTATGATAGTGGTTGTTGATTAGTGTTCCTGATGAATAGTCCAAAGATGGGATTGATTTATCTATTAGAGTTGTTGATGATGATGTCTAAGTATTTCACATTTATTTGTGATGTTTATTGATCATGTTATATTCATGTTATTGGATCACATTAAATTATGTAACCAATTTTGAATATTTTCCTTGAGGCATTTTGATGTTCTTGGCCAACAAACCACAAATTGGTTGAAATATATGGTGGTCGGGTAGTCGCTGGTCAAACATGGTGAGTTAACATTTTTTAGTGATTTCAAGAAAAACAATTGAGATGAGACATGTGTCCACAGTGAATAGAACAAAGTGTATCAGTCACATGGTCTCCCAAAAGGAAAATAGCATTTGGTGGTTAAGAGACTAAAAGATGTAAAAGTATGTATTTTAATATTGTCGTTGGATCTCCAAATGATTTAAGGTTTCCAAAACATATTCAGTGACTTAGCAGAGGCATCAGATGCAGAATAAGATAAGATCAACGGTAGTCACTGAGTCTCTATCAAATTTGCATAAGAGTAAAATATTCTCACGACAATGAGATTAACTTTAGTCACATAGTCTCTAGATTAAAATTAAAAGATAAGGATTCATGGTCTATGTTGTGAAGTCTCCAAAATAGTAAAGAGCAGTTTTATTTAGCGATTAGGTGACTAAGGGTAGTCACGGGGTCTCATAAAGTAAAAAGAACATTCAGAGACTTAGCGACAATAGCTTAAAAGTTGAAAAGTAACCCAGGTCATAGGGTCTCTAAATAAACTCTAAGTTTGGAAATACTACTAGTGACTTTTATTCATTTGGTTGCATGATTACCAAAGGTTAATCATGGTTAAGGTAAGGTCAAGAAAATCATATAGTCTCTAGATCTCCAGAATAATTAAGAGTTAAAAGATTTCATCAGCGAAAAAGAGATAATGTATAGTCTCTTGGTCACCAAATATGAAAAGTAATAATGTGTTAGTTTCTGACATGACTATATAGAGATTCATCATCCAATATAAATATAGGAGATTAATTACTATGAGAAAAGGGTAGCTGAGATGTTTGTTGAAGAACCAATCATATCAAGACATGTCATCTTGTTCAAATTTTATAAGGGTTTTTCTGAAAATGCACTCACATGAATTTGATTTCCTGTCACATTCATGAGCTATGGCTAGGATTTCAATTAATACCACAGCATGTAAACTTGAAGGCAAAATTTATTGTCTCTTCAATGATGAGCTAAGTAATTTGAAAAATTACCATAAAGGGATGATCGCAGGTTTATTTTCATTCATCATACATCCAGAATTTTAGAGCAAAATATTTTCTAGGTTTTCTATATCCAGGAAGTAGGAATTGATCAATTTCAGGGTGATTCTCTAGTTTTCAAAGTTCTTGAATTGTTTTCAGTGCATAGAGAAGAGTAAGGAGTCTTGAGAGAAGATTTGTCTCAATATCGGTAAAAGAAAAGTGAAAGTAGAACAAGATGAGTAAAGCAGTTAGTGTGGCTTCTACCAGTGGGAAGAGAGATGAAGTAGATGAAGATGCCAAGGGGAAAAGGAATTTCTCTAATGAATTTTTGAAGCTATTACCTGGGTCTACACAGAACAAGAGGGCAAATGCCAACATATTGGGAGATGAATACTGTAAAATCAGAGATGCTCATACACCAGGTTCTATAGGTTTTTCTCTCTATAACTATTTTTATAAAAATGCTGATAAGGCCATCCCAATATCCAACCCTTGGACTAGTGGTTTGGCTAGGTTAATTGTTCCTGATGTCTTCGTATATGTAGACTTGTTTTTAGGTCTTGCAAACCATTGTGAAGCCTTGTGTAGGAAAATTAAAAAGAATGATGGTACTGCACTATTAATTCTGAATAGGAATTCATTTATGCAAGCTTTTGGTTTATATAGTACCATGTCCACTAAGATTAATATTACAAGGCAGCCGAAAGGTATAGGTTACATCCTAGGGTTGCTAGGAACCAATTGCAAAAACATATCCTTAAGGAGGTTAGAAACCACATTGACCCTTTACCAAGAACTGCACCCTATTGTTTCAAAGATTTACATTTTTATATCAAGTACATTGCATATGCCTTGTGTAGAGTGTTGGGTAAGGATGGAGGAACAGAGAAGATAATTTTTTTGATTTTAATGATGGTATTAGATTTACAAGATGTGCATTCTAGTACTAGCTATGATTATGTACAATATATCATTGATAGAATGCATGAGGGGTTTGTAGCTATGTAGAAGAAGGATAAACATCCTATGTTTTTACATTATTCTATCTTGATGCATTTATTATTGCATTTCAATTACAACATCATGAATGTAAATAATTTGAACCCTTAGAGGGTCTTTCATGACCGGCCGAATCCTATCAAATTTTTGATTAGGATATGGAATTTCACCTCCAAGGATTATGATTTATGTGGATTTGAGAACTGGATTATCTACCCTTTGATGCAGAGTTTGGGTATTAGCATGAATATACTCCCAGTGAAGGTGCTGCAGTTGCTGAGACCCTGTGAGTATTTTGATAAGTGGGAAGGTGACCACAATTAGGGATATTTCTTTTTAGAAGAAAATTTCACTATGATCAGAGTATATGGATGCACACATCCTCCTCATCTCTTACCATATCATGTGCCATCAAGAGTTGCAACTATGGAATTTATTTGGCAACTTTTATTAATAGATAATGAGCACTTTGCATCCACACTGGAAGGGGATATTAACCCCTAGGCAAGTCAAGATTTTTCAGTTTACAATTGGCAAAGGTGCTATTGATTTAGTGAGCAGATGGTTGGAAAGTTGCAAAATGGGAGCAACATTATATAGATATATTGATCCAAAGGGATTTATTGCAGGAGCTAAGAAACTCCTAGCTCCTACCATATCGAACACATATGTGCATGGTCTTTGTGTGGAGGAGGATGCTACTAGGAATATCCTTGATGAAGATAAAGTGAGAACTAGGAGAGAGAGAATTCAAGAGTTGTTAAATTTGGAGAATCAAATAAAAAGAAACGGATTAGCATTTGGAGGTTTTTACCCTGACCTGCCATATTTTGACAAAATTAAAGCTATGATAGATAATTTTTACACACTTTATGAGCAATTAGACAGAGTTCTAGATGTGAAGAAAGGGGGAAAAGAATCTGAATATATTTCTGAATGCATATAATAAATTCTCGATGTTCCATGCTGAAGTGATAGGGTACATCTTTGTTTTAACTCCTTTTTTCATAGGATGGTCTCCCAGGGTACAATTATTTGAGAAATTAGCCTCTTTGCAACAACACAGATTAGATTTTCCAAAAATTGTGTCAGAGGCTGAAGATGAGATCAAGAAAAATAATGTCACTTTACCTTTCTTTAAAGGTAAATTAAATTATATAGAGGCTAAGATGAGCCTATTTTCACCAAATTTTAATAGATTTGTTCCTCCACTAAAAGGAGAAGATGATCAGATTAAGGCCTTGGAGGCCTGGAGAAATGAATTTGATAGTAGAATGCCTAGTAATGAGGCATTTATTACAGATTATGATTTAGATTCAGATGGTTTCAATAAAATTTTGGATGAGTCTTTCAAAGCAGAAACTGACATAAATAAGTTTTTAGTTTATGTCAAAAGCATTACTGATGTCAGATGGGAAAGGTAGAAAGGACAACTATAGAGTATTCAAAGTTTCAAATGGCCTGCAGAATATGGTGTGACAGCTTGGGATTTGATGACAAGACCAAAGAAGAAGAAGTCTGTTGAAATAGAGGAAGAGGTCCTGGATGAAGAGTAGAGAAGAACACTTGGTGCATGACCATTGAGCACAGGGAGGTTAGTAATTATCAAAGACAAGTGTAGGTTATCCTGAAATGGTGGTCACTTGATCTTAGTAAAATTATTAGATACTATCCTGAACATTGTCTGACAAATGTGCCAGAATTCAGATGAAGACAAAGAAGATCAGATTTCATCCGCTGTTCTTGTCTTCCCACGGCTTGAACATTCTTATTTCTTGTCTTTTCTGTACTTTTAGGGTTAGGTTCCTTAAACCATCCGAAGCTTGTTGCATCCTAATTTTAAGGATTCCAAGATGGTTTAAGACCTATAAATAGATCAAATTGTAATTTTTTAAGGAGGATGAAATATAATTGTAAGACGGACTTCTAGGCTCCAGTCTGTGTTTTTTGAGCTTTTGGCCTTTGTATGTATTTGAAGTAGAAATATATGAATAAAAATACAGTGCAACTTTACTCTACATTATTTTTGTCTCTTTACTTATTTTCTATACTCTTTTATGTTTAATTTGTAAGGCATGTTAAACATATTGGCTATAAGGTAGTTATCTGATTATTTGCAAGATTCTTCTAAGGGGAGAATTGAACTTTGTGAGTAGTTTCAGGGAGTACAACAGTGATTGAGGATTTGATACAATATTGTAGAAGTGACAGGATATCTTGCAAGGCATTTTATCTGAGTTGTATGTAGGTTGTAAGGCATCCTACAGTATTCATGTTTATATATCTCTGTGGATTTATATGTTTTGACTCTATAAGCCCAAGGATAGGCACTAGTCTAGGAACTTGTTAGATAATCCATCATCATTAAAAATATTCAATACTATTCAAAATCAATTACTTTCAGAGCATATATGTAAAATCAATTGTAAATACAGTGATTATAGTTGAAGTTTGTTGATTTCTTAAAGAGTAAATCAAATAGGTTATTCCTCCTAGATTCACAAGAGTTGTAAAAGGAAAGAAAGATGAAGTTCCCTATTATGTTGTTGTCTGTGTTCATTAAGATAAGGATTTGGATTGTCAAGCTTTTTCTCAGAATAATCATAGTTAGTTGCATTGTCATTTATATATCCATATAAAAATAGAGCATTCAACACATAAGTAAAATCCACTCTAAAGATACTATCAAGTCAGTAAACAGTCATAAGTAAAACCTGCCTGAGTTAGTGGATCTAAAAAAGAAGGAGGTGATAATAGGTATCCCCAGTGTTATCAAAATACCTCATCAGTTAGTGTTTTCTCTTTCTTGAGTCAAAGTATCAAGGGAATTGGGATTCATAGAGTTATTTAAACATTCAAGTATCTTTAGAGGTCGTGCAAGAAAAAACCCTAACAAATTGGCAACTCTACTGGGAATCAAGTTATTTAAAGATCATATTTAAAAGGTATCCCAGAATCTGGTTGCAGACAAGTATTCATAACTACTAGAGAAAGTGTTTTTCCCATCTGAGTCACCTAACAAATTGGTGACTCTATTGGGGATTTTCAAGTAATTACAAATCATACCAGTTATAGTTGTCAAAATTATCCTTTGATAAGTGTTCATTCATTCCTAATTATTATTGGGTGGTGACTTTAAATAAAATCTCTAAGATTAGTGCACATTTAGTAAATATCTCTCAGAATGAATACTAGGTCAAGGATGAAAAATGATCCTGAGAAGGTTTTATATGGTGGAATCCCATCATCCTCAAGGATGGAAATGTACTGGAGGAAGAAGAGAAACCAAATTAGCATGGATGAAACTCCTCCAAGAGGTAAAGAGGGTAATACTAGGAGAGACATGAACAACAATCGACCTTCTCATGATGGAAATACTTCAGAATATGAAGAAGCTGCAGAAAGGATATTAGAAACACCTACAGTCACTTCTACTTCTAATGAAAGAGAAGAAACAAGTACATCTAGTTCAGATTTTGAAGATGCTCCCTCTAATGAGCTAGCAAATGAGGAAAAATTCACCATGAAATAGCTTACCCTTGTTCAACAAATGAAAAGGGAGAGAGAAATGAGAAAGAAAAAACATGAGCATAAGGATGTTGATAAAAATAAAAGAAAATATTAAAGACATCAAAATATAAAAGATATAGAGAGGTCTCAAAAGGACCAAGAAATACCACTTACTTATAAAGCTTCTAGTTAACAGAAGGATAAAGGTAAGAAAAAAATGACTGAGTACAAAAATCAAGAACCTAGGTTTCAGAAGCCTTTAATAGAGAAAATGTCCAAGTTGGATATTGATTTGGAGAAATTAAGAATTGAAAAAGAGACCATGGAGAAAAAGTTAGAGAAGGCACAAATGAAAGCTACAATAATTGAAATGAAGAATAAAATATATTTTTTGCAGTCTTCTAAGTATTCTCATGCTGGGCCAGAAAATATTATAGTTACTAAAGAAAAAGCCACTACTTTTAAAGAGAATGATAGATTTCAAAGGAAACCATTGCATACTGAAAGGTATAAATAGATTAACTTTATTGGCATCCCTAGATATCCTAATGCTTTCCCTAAAGATGTGGGTGATATAGTGTTAGGGTAATCATTATTTTCCTTATTAATTAAAACATGTTGATTTAATTAGTTAAGTTATTACTCTTTAGTGCTTAAGCTTTCTCTTAGGTGCATTAATAATGAGTTCTTTTATTAATTATTAATGTGCAACCTAGCTTTTTTAGGCTTTAGGGTTTTGTTCACCTTTATAGGTTGAACCTTGTAATTTTTTTTCATTAATTCAGATTATAATTTTGCTCTTACATTTTGAGCAACTTCTAAGTTCTTATTTTTCCTCCTTCTGCTTCTCTCTTATAACAGGTTATTTGCATGCAGGTATTCTTGGCATTTTGTGGATTTGTATTTCTCAAATCCTACATGGTATCAGAGCCACACTGCTGCTGCCTAGTCTGGGGTTTGTGAAGCCATGATTTAAGGGCAAAAACCATAGCTTTTCTAGGATTTCTTCTTCATTCTGGAAGGGACACTTTTTTCTAGAGCTCTTTGAGAAAAAACGGATGCCAGCATTGCGCTCAGAAGGCCCAGGAGAGTTAATTTTCATATAAATTTTGTCATTTTTGGCCTCAGTACTCTCTGGGAAATTTTTTCTCTCTCCCAGGCCATACGGCTCAAATTTTGAGGTGAAAATTTTTAAAAAATAAAAAAATTAGAAAAAAAAACAAATTTTATTTTTTTACAAAGTTTTGTTACAAATTTTTTTTTCAAAAACAAAACAAAAAAAAACATGTTTCCAAATGTTTGTTAAACAAAAATCATTTTACAAACAACGGAAAAGGTGCGTACCTTTTCCAAATTACCCTCATGTGTAGCAAGGTATGCATATGTAGGAGTGATGTCAGCGGCCATAGGTCATAGATCGTGATTAAATTTGATGTTCATGAAACCGTCACACAGTTTTGACACTTCTTCAAAAAAGGCAGCCTTCAATGTTTTGGCCATATCTTTTGCTTACGGTGTCTATTTTTTAAAAATGAAATATCGTCGGAAAATTATTTCCGAGCTGGAGATGATGATGCTAGTTTTGTATGCATATTTGGTCATTTGAGTACCTATTTTTAGTGTCAAAGTTTTAGCTTCTACTTCCCTTGTCCTTGTACCAGGTTTTGATCTAAATGCAGTAAGGTCAGATTTCTCAGTTTGTTTTTCATTTAGAAGAGTTATCATGGGTTTTTCTACTCACCCTTCAGTTGTTATTCTGGATTGGGGTAATTATGAGTCATGGGAAAATGGTATACCTACACATTGTAGGTGGCTTGATATTATTAGAGATCACATAGTAGGACTTATAGTGTCTAGTGTTGACCATGACACTGTGTTGGCTATATCAGACATTGATTGTCCTCACCCACTTTGGACACATCTTTGGGAGCTCTATGGAGACCCTAATCTCTCTCCATTCCCAGAGGATCCTGCTTCAGATTGTCTCATACCCATTTCTTGGAGAGAGAATACACCCTTTGATCATGATACTTTAGAGGAGCTCAAGAGTATCTAGACACCCTTACATGTTCCAATGGATCAGAGGCTTGTCTCACAGTTCCCACTCTTCATACTGAGACTTCATCAACATCTCATGTTGCTCCTGATTCTATGCAACATAGAATCATACATATTTCTAGACATAGATACTTTGGACTCTTATGTTGCAAACATATCTTTCTTGTTTGTTGAGTCTTATACTGTAGATTTGGAGGATTATTTTGAGGACATTCATCTCCTCTACTTTGACAGTCAGGTTATCACTGTTTGCCCACCATTATCCGTACATTTTGTGGTTGCATTTAGGACTCTCCATATCAGTTTGGATTTGGCATCAGTTGTTTTAGTTCAGACAGAGATATTCTTCAGCATCTGATCATGGCACACATCCTGGGATAGATTGGTTCATCACTCTTCACAGGGTTTCTTCGACATCGTCCATTGGATTCATTTCTTCCCAAGGGGAGGAATATTATTTGTCGCTTCAGGATCTCCTTTTGGATTATACATCAGGCATCTACCATTGTGACAGAAGTTTCTTCATTTTGGGGGGACTTTCATGTCTCATCCCTCTCTCATGAGGGGGCTTATTATACTTATGGTCTTGAGAGAGTCTCTTGAGCCATTTATTTTCTGCATTTTTCTATCTCTTTTTGGAGAGGGGTTTTTCCCACTGGGTTTTCTTCTTTGTCTCTGGTTTACAAAGATTTCCTTGTATTGGTTACCTGATCAGGCCTTGTTGCCGGGACCCATTTCCTGCTTTCATAGCTGTGCTAGGTTAGCTTACCCCCTGCGCTTAGCTTAAGGGAGGGTGTTAGAGTAATCATTAGTTTCCTTATTAATTAAATCATGTTGGTTTAATTAGTTAAGTTATTACTCTTTAGTGCTTAAAATTTCTCTTAGGTGCATTAATAATTAATTCTTTTATTAATTATTAATGTGTAACCTAGCTTTTTTAGGCTTTAGGGTTTTGTTCACCTTTATAGGTTGAACCTTGTAATTCTTTTTTCATTAATTCAGATTATAATTTTGCTCTTACATTTTGAGCAACTTCTGAGTTCTTTTTTTTCCTCCTTCTGCTTCTCTCTTGTAACAGGTTATTTGCATGCAGGTATTCTTGGCATTCTATGGATTTGTATTTCTCAAATCCTACATATAGGAGAAAAGCTCCCAAAGTTTGCAGGTAACAATGTTATTTCTTGTGAAACACATTTAAGAAAGTTCATTGATTTTGTTGATTTAAATATCACTCATGAGGATGTGTTAATGAAATTATTTGTTCAGTCTTCAGTGGAAGATGCTACAGAATGGTTTAGAAGCCTTTCTAATGGCTCTGTTGTTTCTATGGATGAGTTGATTGAATTATTTAAGGATTAGTATGGAGATAAAAAAAAATAAAGGCTTTTTGTTGAATGAGTTTAACAATATCAAAAAGAATTACAATGAAGATGTCACTGAGTTTAATACAAGATTTCAAAGAGCTATGCACAAGCTAGTTCAGAAGATAAGGCTGGATGAAGAGGTATGTCTAGCAACTTATTTGAATGCCTTTGATTCTAAAATGGGATATTCTCTTAGGGATAAAAACCCTAGAACTCTTACTGATGCTTATAAGATAGTAGTGAATATTGAAATGAACAGAAGAGTGTCTGGTAAATTAAATAGGAGAGACGACTCAAGGATTAGTAGGAGCCATTTAAAAGAACCAGAGTATAAGGAATATAGGGCTCCTCAGAAAAATAGGCCTTCTTACAATACTACATATAATCCTCAAAATATAATGCAAAACCATCATTATGGAACTCAGTTTAAGGATGGTAAGCCTGTTATTCTACCTAGAAAGGAGAAGACTGATAAAAAAACTCCATACCCTCTACATAAGAATGTTGTCCATTTCTACAATGATGATCCTTGGTGTGAAGCTTGTGAGGCTCCACATAAACCTGATTTTTGTATTGTTTCCTTAGACTTAAGAGTAAGTGAAGAGCATGGAAATGATGAGGGTGAACAATTTGATCGTAGTATGACAAATACTTATTCATGTCATGATATAGATTCGGATAGTGAAACTGAAAATCATGATTCCTATAGTTCACAAAGAAGGGTAGAAAATCATCATGAACAAATTTTGTCAAATAGTGAAGCTGAGGAAACTGATGACCATATAAGATGTTATTCTCAGAACAATTAGGATGTCCCACTTATTAGAAAAGCTTCAGATGAAGAGAAAGCTAGGATTACTGTAGATTTAGTGAACAAGGCTAGAAGCAACTACCATTTAAGAAATAGGGTAGTGGGTAGTAGTCAGCCATCAAGTGTCTTTATAAAAGAAAATAAAATAGACACCAAGTATGTGCAAAAAAAGGAAGGACCTAGTAAAAATATAAATAAGAATAAAGTCAAAATTATTACAAAATCCCTTGAACCAAATGTTGTACAAGAAGGAGAATTAAAAATGCAAGAAACAAGTACTCCTATTCAAAAGATGGAAAGAAAAAAGTTAAAAGAACCAGCTCTGAATGAACACATTGAGGAAAGTGATATCACTATTGATAAATCAAAGTCTTCAGATGTGAAATATACTCCAGTGGAAATGGGTCATTGTTTATCCCAAATGACAGTTAAGGTGCCATTTCTAGAGATGATGAGAATCAAAGAACACAAGGACAAGGTGTTGTCATTATTAAACACTGTGCCCATAATAAAGGTCCAAAGTCCAAATAATGTTGGCAAGAAACCAATTAGAAAAGGGAAGGAAGTTGAGGTGTTAACATCTGAGATTCCTCAAATTTTCTTGAATACAACTTCTTCCCCAAAGGTTGTTGACCCATTTTTTCTTTCACTAATAATTAATGGAAAGATGCTAAAAAATTGTATGATTGATTCAGGAGCATCTAATACTGCTATGCCAGTGGAAATCATGAGCTCAATGGGATTCTAGGTTGATACTCCTCATGGGATATGTCAAGCTATGGACTCTAGAGAAGTTCCTATGATTGGTACCATTGAGGCTGTCCCTTATAAATTAGTTGTTTGTCCTGATGTAGTAATGACTATGAATGTTCTGGTGGTTGACATACCACCACATTATGGCATGTTGCTGTCAAGAAAGTGGAGTACTTCAATGGGAGGTAGTATACAAAGTGATCTATGATATGCTACTTTTAACATTGCTAGAGAAAATGTTAAGGTGTTAAGGGAGAGTAGAACTCCACACACGATAGAAAGATTTGAAGACACTAACATTAATTTTTGCAATGATATGGATATGGAGAATTTCAGGATACAAAAGAATGAACCTTATTATCAGAATGAAGAGGTTGATCCTCTCAACAGATAGTTGATTGTACAAGGTGATGGATTGTGAAAACTTTACTTTGATGGGGCTTGCTCAAAAGAAGGATCATGGGCAGGTGTATTTTTGGTATCTCCATCAGGTACAACTGTTAATTATTCATTTCTTTTAGCCTTCCAATGTACAAATAACACTACAGAATATGAGGCTTTGTTTCTAGGATTTGAAATTGCTATCAAACATGGGATTAAATGTCTAAAGGTTTATGGTGACTCCAAGTTGGTGGTGGCTCAAGTTAGATCCAAATATGTAGTAAAGAATGATAGATTAAAAAGGTACAAGTATGCTATTTGGGATTAAATTAAAATGTTTGATGCATTTGATATAAGTTGGATAGAAAGGTCAAAGAATATAATGGCTGATTTTTTAGCAAATGCTACTTTAAAAATTGATGGTTTGACCTTACACGGGGTGTCAATATTGGAACTCAAGACAAGACCAGTTGTTCCGAACAACATATACAACTAGCAGGTTTTTCAGGATGACTAAGAAATTCTGAGGTTTATGCAATGTCTAGACCATTATGAGAACTAGAGTATAGATTGTAATACTTTGCTAGAAATTAATGATGGAAAAGACTATATTTTGGGAAGTGAGGTTGTCCAGTTAAGTTCTAATCAGATTCCTAGGGGTTTGGTTGAGCTTGAAGCATTGTTTAGTAGTCAAAAAAATGATTCAACAAAATTAAGCAATGCCAAGGTTGAGGATTTGGAGGAAATAAATTTAGGATCTGAAAATAGTCCTCAAATTGTTTATATTGGAAAGGGTTTAGACTCTCACATAAGGATAAATTTGATCCAACTATTAAGAAAATATAAACATGTCTTTGCTTGGTCATATAAGGATTTGAAAGCCTATAGAGAGGATCTTTTTCAACATTAAGTCAGATGTGAAACCATTTAGGAAAAAGCAGAGGCCTTTTAACCCCTTGTTGGTTCCTAAGATGCAACAAGAATTGATGAAATTAAAAGATGTTGGGATAATCCAGCCAATTAGACATTCAACTTGGGTATCAAATTTGGTACTAGTCAGAAAGAAGAATGGTGATATTAGACTATGTGTGGACTTCAAAAATTTAAATATTGCTTCTTTAAAAGATAATTATTCATTACCTAATATGGAAGTAATGTTTAACAAGTTTACTGGTTGTGATTTGTTGTCTATGATGGATAGTTTTTCAGGATATAACCAAGTCCTAGTCAAAGAATCAGAACAATACAAAACTACATTTACCACTCCATGGGGAACCTATGTTTATATCAGAATGCCATTTGGACTAATAAATGCAGGGGAAACTTTTCAAAGGGCCATGGATGTTGCTTTTAAAGAAATCATTTATTTATTTATGTTTATTTATCAGGATGATTTAACTGCATATTCTAAGAAATCTGAGGATCACTGTGATCACTTGGGAAAGATTTTCAATAAAGCATTAGAATATGGGGTCTCACTAAATCCTAAGAAATTTTATTTTGCAGTACAAGAGGGAAAGTTGCTAGGACACATAGTGTCTAAGGAAGGGGTGCGAATAGACCCTAAGAGAGTGGAAGCAATTCAGAAGGTTATTTCTCCAAAGAACCTAAAAGGGGTACAATATTTCTTAGGAAAGATCAATTTTGTCAGAAGACTCATAGAAAAATTTCCAGAGATTGTTAAACCCATTGTAAAGTTGTTAAAGAAAGATGCCAAATTTATTTGGAATGAATAATCCCAACAGGCATTTGAGACAATAAAAAAAGTAGTACAAGAGGCTCTAGTTTTAAAATCTCCAGATTATACTAAGCCTTTTTCTTTGTTTTTATTTGCATCCTTTCATACAATTGCTGCTATTTTACTACAAAAAGAAGAACAAGGATTTGAACATCCAATAGCTTTTTATAGTAAATCCCTACAAGCTGCATAACTTAATTATGAAATAATGGAAAAGAAGGCTTATGCTTTGGTAAAAGTTGTAAAATATTTTAGGCCATATTTGGTTTGTGCTTAGATACAAGCATATGTTCCTCATTCAACAGTGAAAGATATTCTTACACAGTCAGAGGTTACTGGTAAGAGATGTAAATGGATAACTAGAATTCAAGAATTTAATCTTGAGATCCATATTACAAAGTTGATTTAGTACAAATAAATCAGACAGAGATACATGATCAAACTACTACAAGCATAGAGAGGCAACCATTTTATACTAATATTGTGTTTTTTCTCAAAAATGCTAAGTGTCCTGATCATATGTCAGAAAATTAGAAAAGAAATCTGAGATTACAAACTCAAAAATACACTTTGATTCAAGGTGAATTGTATTGGAAGGATAAGAATGGTGTATTGCTATTATGTCTTGATAAATACCAAGCTGAAAAGGTTATATGTGAAATGCATGCAGGAGAATGTGGAGGTCATTTTTCATCTAAGACTACTACCCAAAAGATTTTAAGGGCTGGGTACTATTGGCCCACTTTATTCAAAGATACTTATGAATATGTCAGAAAGTGTGAACCTTGTCAAAGGTTCTCAAACAAGCTAAAATTTTCAGGTGCTCTGTTGCTAAACCCAGTAGGTACTGAAGCTCCTTTTACTATGTGGGGAATTGTTTTATTGGTGAATTCCAAGAGAAATCTAGTGGGGGACACAGTTGGATACTTGTAGCCATAGATTATTTTACCAAGTGGATTGAAGCCACCCCTACAAAGAAAGAAACAAGCAGGGTAGTCACTGAATTTCTCATGAAAAATATTATAACTAGATTTGGTGTACCTGCTAAATTAGTAATGGATAATGCCATGAGTTTTAGATCAGAAGAAATGATAGATTTCTATGAAAAATATGGGATCAAAATATCATATTCATCCCCATATCATCCACAGGCTAATGGACAAGCTGAGTCTAGTAATAAGAGTATATTGAAAATACTAAAAAGAACTCTTGAAAAGAAT
>MU226634.1:2615796-2630320 GCA_018584345.1 Thuja plicata | reverse complement strand
TGAATGGTCAACTATGACAATTTTAACAAAATGGCTCATTTAGCCTTACATCAATGGACTCAATACATTAAAAATGACCTTATGAAATCAAATGAAATATAATAGATCAAGTTATGATCTTATACTTATTTGGAACCTCCTGGTGCTTTTCCTTGTACCTAGGTGCTCCTGCACCATAAAACTAGCACTTTGGGCTGACAGAATAACAGTTAAAAAAGAAACTGGCAAGTCTCCATTTGAGCTGGTATATGGTCTACAAGCAAGAATGCCTATCAACAATTTATTACTAGTATATCAGTTTATACAAGAGGAACATTTAGATTTTTTTGACAATATGAAGAATAGAATGAATCAGTTGGTAGAGTTGGATGAACTAAGACAAAATAGCCAAAAAGAAAGCCTTAAGTTGCAGTAGAAGATGAAGTACCTTTTTGACAAAAAGGCTACTGAAAGAAAATTCCAATCTGGTGACCTAGTTCTTCAGTGGAATACAAGAGCAGAAGATAAAGGAAAACACAAGAAATTTGAATCTTTATAGCTTGGACCATTTATTGTCTCACAGAACTTTGGAAAAGACTCTTACTTATTGAAGAACATGGATGGAGAAGATTTTGAGTTGCCTGTGCATGGGAAATTCTTGAAGCCCTTTTTCAACTGAGAAACAAAGTTCATGCATATGTAAGTATGTATCATACTGTGAATACTTTCCTTTGGTTGTGTAAATGTTGTAAATAGTTTCCCTTCTGTAATAGGTTAGTTGGAGTCCTCTTCATTTTTTTTAGTGGTTTACAACTAGAGATTTTGTGGTTCTTTTCCATAAACTATGTTTAGTGAATCCTCAGGTAGAGCCACTGTTGGTTGTGTTCCTAGTTTTGTTGGTTTTCCCTAAAATTTTGTTGTCCTCCTGCCAATTTTTTATTCAAAATCAAAAAAATTGTTTTAATTTGAATTATCCCTGTTGAAATTTTGTGTTCCCTGTCAAAATCCAAGTGAATAGTGAAAAACCCAAAACCCTAAGCTATCTTCTAGGTGAAAATGAAAAAAGCCCTAAAAATGTCAATCAAGTTTCTATTTTTGCATTACCTTTTTGAAAGACTTAAGTTATAAAAAATCATGTGCCTTTTTAAATGGTCGCCTAGTCGCTTAATCCTAAAAGCATATTCCATTTTATCATGAGACTTGGTGATTAACTGTAGTCGGGATGTCTCAAAAGAGAAAAGAATATTCTTTGTAAGCTATGAGACTTAGCGAAATCTTTCATGTCGCAAAGTCTCCCAATAAAGAAAACATGATCTGGCAACATGGAGACAAACGGTTAAGTCACGGTGTCGCGTAGTGTATCCTGCAGTTAGTAAATTATCATGAGACTTAGTGATTGCTTTAGTCACGTGGTCTCTAGATTAGAACACAGTTAGTGATAAGTTTAAATTCTTCTGTCACCATCTCTCCAGTTAAAAGGTCAGTTAAGTAAAAGGTTTAGAGACTTGGCAACAAACCACAAATTGATTGAAATATATGGTGGTCAGGTAGTTGCTGGTCAAACATGGTAAGTCAGCATTTTTTAGCAATTTGGAGACAAACAATTGAGATGAGACACGTGTCCATAGTGAATAGAACAAAGTGTATCAGTCGCGTGGTCTCCCAAAAGGAAAATATCATTTTAGGGTTAAGATACTAAAAGATGTAAAAGTATGTATTTTAATATTGTCGTTGGGTCTCCAAATGATTTAAGGTTTCCAAAATATATTCAGTGACTTAGCGGAGCCGTCAGATGCAGAATAAGATAAGATCAACAGTAGTCGCTGAGTCTCTATCAAATTTGCATAAGAGTAAAATGTTCTCACAAGAATGAGATTAGCTTTAGTCACATAGTCTCAAGATTAAAATTAAAAGATAAGGTTTCGTGGGCTATGTCATGAAGTCTCCAAAAGAAATAGTAAAGAGCTATTTTATTTAGTGATTGGGCGACTAAGGGTAGTCATGGGCTCTCATAAAGTAAAAAGAACATTTAGAGACTTAGTGATAACAGCTTAAGAGATGAAAAGTAACTGAGGTCACTGGGTCTCTGAATAAACTCTGAGTTTGGCAATACTACTAGTGACTTGGATTCATTTGGTCCCGTGATCGCCAAAGGTTAATCATGATTAAGCTAGTTGAAGAAAATCATATAGTCGCTAGATCTCTAGAAGAATTAAGAGTTAAGAGATTTGATCAGCGACAAAGAGATAATGTATAGTCGCTTGGTTGCCAAATATGATAAGTAATAAGGCGATAGTTGCTGACATGACAATATAGAGATTCATCATCCAATAGAAATACAGGAGATTAATTACTGTGAGAAAAGGGTAGCTGAGATGTCTGTTGAAGAAGCAATCATGTCAAGACATGTCATTTTGTTCAAATTTTATAAGGGTTTTTCTAAAAATGCACTCATATGAATTTGATTTCCTGTCACATTCATGAGCTATGGATAGGATTTAAATTAATACCACAACATGTAAAATTGAAGGAAAAAATTATTGTCTATTCAACGATGAGCTAAGTACTTTGAAAAATTACCATAAAGGGATGATCGTAGGTTTTTTTTCACTCATCATACATCCATAATTTTAGAGCAAAAGATTTGGTAGGTTTTCTGTATGTAGGAAGTAGGAATTGATCAATATCAGGGTGATTCTCCAGTTTTCAAAGTTCTTGAATTGTTTTCAGTGCACACAGAAGAGTAAGGTGTCTTGAGAGAAGATTTGTCTCAATATCGGTGAAAGAAAAGTGAAAGCAGAACAAGATGAGTAAAGTAGTTAGTGTGGATTCTACCAGTGGGAAGAGTGATGAGGTATATGAAGATGCCAGGGGAAAAGGAATTTATCTGATGAATTTTTGAAGCTATTAGCTAGGTCTACACAGAACAAGAGGGAAAATGCCAACATATTGGCAGATGAATATTGTGAAATCAAAGATGCCCATACACCAGGTTCTATAGGTTTTTCTCTCTATAACTATTTTTATAATAATTCTGATAAGGCCATCCCAATATCAAACCCTTGGACTAGTGGTTTGGCTAGGTTAATTTTTCCTGATGTCTTTGTAGATGTAGACTTGTTTTTAGGTCTTGCAAACCATTATGACACCTTGTCTAGGACAATTAAAAAGAATGATGATACTGCACTGTTAATTCTGAATAGGAAATGATTTATGCAAGATTTTAGTTTATATAGTACCATGTCCACTAAGATTAATAATACAAGGCAGGAAGAAAGGTATAGGTTATAGCTTGGGGTTGCTAGGAAGCAATTGCAAAAACATATCCTTAAGGAGGTTAGAAACTACATTGACCCTTTATTAGGAACTACACCCTATTGTTTTAAAGATTTACATTTTTATATCAAGTACATTGCATATGCCTTGTGTAGAGTGTTGGGTAAGGATGGAGGAGCGTAGAAGATAAATACTAGGATTTTAATGATGGTATTAGATTTACAAGATGTGCATTCTAGTACTAGCTATGATTATATACAATACATCATTGATAGAATGCATGAGGGGTTTGTAGCTGTGCAGGAGAAGGATAAAGATCCTAAGTTTTTACATCATTCTATCCTGATGCATTTATTATTGCATTTCAATTATGACATCATGAATGTAAATAATTTGAACCCTCAGAGGATCTTTCATGACCAGCCCAATCCTATCCAATTTTGGATTAGGATATGGAATTTCACCTCCAAGGATTGTGATTTCTGTGGATTTGGGAATTGAATTATCTACCCTTTGATGTAGAGTTTGGGTATTAGCAAGACTAGACTCCCAGTGAAGGTGATGCAGTTGCTGAGACCCTGTGAGTATTTTGATAAGTGGGAAGGTGACCACAATTGGAGATTTCTTTTTAGAAGAAAATTTCACTATGTTCAAAGTATATGGATGCACACATCCTCCTCATCTCTTACCATATCATGTGCCATCAAGAGTTGTAGCTATGGAATTTATTTGTCAAACTTTATTAATAGATAATGAGCACTTTGCACCACACAGGAAGGGGATATCAACCCCTAGGCAATTCAAGATTTTTCAGTTTACAATTTGAAAAGGTGTTATTGATTTAGTGAGCAGATGGTTGGAAAGCTACAAAATGGGAGCAACATTATATAGATATATTGATCCCAAGGGATTTATTGTAGGAGCTAAGAAACTCCTAACTCCTACCATACCGAACACATATGTGAATGGTCTTTGTGTGGAGGAGGATGCTACTAGGAATATCCTTGATGAAGATGAACTGAGAACTAGGAGAGAGAGAATTCAAGAGTTGTTAAATTTGGAGAAACAAATAAAAAGAAATGGAATAGCATTTGGAGTTTTTTACCCTGAACTTCCATATTTTGACAAAATTAAAGCTATGATAAATAATTTTTACACACTTTATGAAGAATTAGACAGAGTTCTGGATGTGAAGAAAGGGGGAAAAGAATTTGAATATGAGAGTGAGAGTGATGAAGAATATGTCCATCCACCTCAAATAGATTACCAACAACAGAATGTTTCAGAAGAAATTCAAATACAGGGAGAACAGGGACATATCATAGATTTAACTGAGGTTTCTCAACCTGATGATGTAGATGAGCCTACTACCAAGAGGAAAAAATTTGATCTTTGTCAGACCTCTTATGACCCAACATACATAAGGAAAGAGAGAAAAGGTGATAGAGTAAGTGCTCTGGTTCCTGGAAATATATTATATGATCATTATTTAAGAAAAGAGATTAGAAAAGGAAAGAGACAATAGCAAGAGGTAGAGGAAAACATATAATTTCCTCTCAGAGCATGTATTGATGAAAGATTGCTTCACCACCAATAGTTCTTAAATGATGATAACTTTATAAAAACTGATGAATTTAAGGATTTCCTGAGATGGCATAAAAAGGAGTAGATCAGAGAACAGTTGAAATCAGATGGTGAAGAAGCCATAAAAAAAGAGGCTCCTCTAGCTCTACAAACATATGATCCTTAAAGTGAGGATGTTTCTCTTGATGTGGCTAGGAAGATGGTCTTGAATAGTGGAATATTGCTTGCTGAAGGCTGGGATTTAGCCTCAGCATTTATCATAGACCAAATCAGAAAGCATTCAGATCTAAAGATTGCAAGTGAGATTGAAATGGGTGACATGATCAAAGAATTAGGATATAGTCCAAAGTCCCAAGCCTTTGACATGTGGAATTTGTGTCCTAAAGACCAAAAGCCTCAACTTTTGAACATTCAAGAGAGCATGATTGGAAACTAGATGGCGTGGACAGTGTAGAACATAGGAGATCTTGAGATTTCCCAAATAATGACACATTGGGCACATCTAAATGAAGATAAGATAAAGCAGTTGTCTAAAGTGTGCGGTGTCTTAATTGAGGAGGCTAGTGCCCTGGCCAAAGATAGAGAACTATATCATATCAAGATCCATTAGCAGGATAAGGTGATTGCTAAGATGACTAAGCAATTACAAGAAAAGCCAAAAGTTGTATATGTACCCTCAGTCCAGCCTCTACAAATAGAAGAGAAAGTTTAAGCAGGGGAAGAGGTTAAAACAAAGGATGTGGCCAAATAGGATAATGAAGTAGCCATAAATGCATTGAGAAGTATTCTTCAACATAGGATTGATATATTGAAAGATAAAATAGATATAATTATAAATGCATATAATAAATTGCCCATATTGCATGCTGAAGTGATAGGGTACATCTCTGTTTTAACTCCTTTTTTCACAGCATGGTCTTCCAGGGTACAATTTTTTGAGAAATTAGCCTCTTTGCAGCAACACATATCAGATTTTCTAGAAATTGTGTCAGAGGTTGAAGATGAGATCAAGAAAATTAATGTCACTTTACCTTTCTTTAAAGGTAAATTGAATTAGATAGAGGCTAAG
Source organism: Thuja plicata (assembly GCA_018584345.1). Taxonomy (NCBI): domain Eukaryota; kingdom Viridiplantae; phylum Streptophyta; class Pinopsida; order Cupressales; family Cupressaceae; genus Thuja; species Thuja plicata. The sequence goes on along the minus strand of MU226634.1, from coordinate 2,624,412 downwards.
ATGAGCCTATTTTCACCAAATTTTAATAGATTTGTTCCTCCACTAAAAGGAGAAGATGATCAGATTAAGGCCTTGGAGGCCTGGAAAATTGAATTTGATAGCAAAATACCTAGTAATGAGGCATTATTACAGATTCTAATTTAGATTTAGATGGTTTCAATAAAATTTTGCATGAGGCTTTCAAAGCAGAAACTGACATAAATAAGTTTTTAGTTGATGTCAGAAGCATTGCTGATGTCAGATGAGAAAGGAAGAAAGGACAACTGTAGAGTATTCAAAATTTCAAATGGCCTACAGAAGATGATGTGATAGCTTGGGATTTGATGACAAGACCAAAGAAGAAGAATCCTGTTGAAATAGAGGAAGAGGCCCTGGATGAATAGTAGAGAAGAACACTTGGAACCTAACCATTGAGCACAGGGAGGTTAGTAATTATCAAAGACAAGTGTAGGTTAGCCAGAAATGGCAGTCACTTGATCTCAGTACAAATATTAGATACTATCTTGAACACTGTCAGACAAAGGAGCCAAAATTTAGATGAAGACAAAGAATATCAGATTTCATCCCCTGTTCTTGTCTTCCCACCGCTTGAACATTCTTATTTCCTGTCTTTTCTATACTTTTAGGGTTAGGTTCCTTAAACCCTTTGAAGCTTGTTGCATCCTAATTTTAAGGATTCCAAGATGGTTTAAGACCAATAAATAGATCAAATTGAAATTTTTTTAAGGAGGATGAAATATAATTGTAAGACAGACTTCTGGGCTCCAGTTTGTGTTTTTTGAGCTTTTGGCCTTTCTATGTATTTGAAGCAGAAATATATGAATAAAAATACAGTGCAACTTTACTCTACATTGTTGTTGTCTCTTTACTTATTGTCTATAATCTTTTATGTTTAATTTGTAAGGCATGTTAAACATATTGGCTATAAGGTAGTTATCTGATTATTTGCAAGCTTCTTCTAAGGGGAGAATTAAACTTTGTGAGTAGTTTCAGGGAGTACAACAGTGATTGAGGATTTGATAAAATATTGTAGAAGTGACAGGATAGCTTGCAAGGCATTTTATCTGAGTTATATGTAGGTTGTAAGGAATCCTACAGTATTCTTGTTTATATATCTCTATGGATTTATATGTTTTGAATCTATAAGACCAAGGATAGGCACTGGTCTCAGAACTTGTTAGATAATCCATCATCAGCCAAAATATTCAATACTATTCAAAATCAATTACTTTCAGAGTATATATGTAAAATAAATTGTATTCACAGTGATTATAGTTGAAGTTTGTTGATTCCTTAAAGAGTAAATCAAATAGGTTATTCCTCCTAGATTCACAAGAATTGTAAAAGGAAAGAATTATGAAGTTCTCTATTATGTTACTATCTGTTGTCATTAAGGTAATGATTCTGATTGTCAAGATTTTTCTTTGAATAATCATAGTTAGCTGCATTGTCATTTATGTATTCATATAAAAATAGAGCATTCAGCACATAAGTAAAATCCACTCTAAAGATACTGTCAAGTCAGTAAACAGTCATAGGTAAAACCTACCTGAGTCAGTGGATCTCAAAAAACAAGGAGGTGATAATAGGTATCCCCAGTGTTATCAAAATACCTCATCAATTAGTGTTTTCTCTTTCTTGAGTCAAAGTATCAAGGGCATTGGGAGTCATAGAGTTATTTAAAAATTCAAGTATCTTTAGAGGCCCTACAATAAAAAACCCTAACAACATGCATGATTGGATTATTCGAAATTTTTATTGCACTTGTATTATGACAATAGATAATTACTGGTTCAAGAATTTTCATATGCATACCTTCCAATAATTATTTTATCCATGCAATATTTGAGTAGTTTGCAGCAACAACAACAACATACTCTGCTACTACAGTAAACTAAGAGATGCATCCTTGCTTCTTGTTGATCCTTGTGACAAGTCTGTCACCAATAAAGAATGCTCCTCCAGTTGTGCTCTTTAGGTCATCAATATTTCTAGCCCAATCAGAATTTTTAAAGACCTTAAGTTCAAATTTTCCTTCTCTTCTATACCATAATCCATATTCCTTGGTATTCTTCAGATATCTTAGGATTCTTTTCAGAACAGTCATATGTGATTCCCTGGGATTAGTAGAAAATCTTGCAACTATTCCTACTGCATGTGCAATATCTAGTCTAGTATGTACAACATACATGAGTTTTCCAATCATAGATCTATACAAAGTCTTATTTACCTCTGATGACTTGTCCTCCTTTTTCATCTTACATCCACTTTCCATCGGTGTTCCAAATAGTTTGGAATCTTCCATCTTGAATATTTTCAACACTTCCTTGATGTATTTGAATTGTGTATTGAAAATACCTTCATCTTGTTGCATGATATTTAGACCAAGAAAGAACTTGATCTCTCCAAACATAGACATCTCAAACTCTTTGCTCATTTAATTTGCAAATTATTTGCATAGCATATCATTGCCTCCAAATATGATGTCATCAATAAATATCTCAGCAATCAAAATGTTAGCATCAATATCTTCCTTCAAATAAAGATTGTTGTTTTCACTAGTTCTTACAATTCCAATACTTATGAGATAGGAATGAAGTCTTTCATACCAGGCTTGGGGTGCTTGTTTCAATCGATACAAGGCTTTGTATAGTCTACATACCATGTCCCTCTTGTCTGGATCAAGAAACCCTTCTAGTTGTTCAATGTATACCTCTTGTTCAAGTATTCCATTTAGGAATGCAGACTTGACATCCATTTGGTATACCTTGAATCCTTTACATGCAACATAAGAAAGTAATATTCTCACTCCTTCTAGCCTAGAAATGGATGCAAAGGTTTCTCCATATTCAATCCCTTCTTCTTGTGCATACCCCTTGCATACTAGTCTTGCTTTGTTTCTACTAACTTCTTGGTGTGAGTGTTCCAAGGACTTGCTTGCACAATTAACTAAGATGATCTTCTTTGTCTTCTTCAAGGATCCTAATCACCTCTAGGTCCTTATTAGCCTTATTTGATTAACTAAGTCCTAACCCCACTCTTCTCCAAGAGTCTCACACTTGTGCTTCACCTTTGAAAGACTAACACCCTAGTAGTTACTTCACTTCCTATCCTACACTTAGAAGGATCTAAGTGTCAACTCCACTCTAGAATCCATGAATCATTAAAGAGGTGTCCATAATCATGTAGATAGTCCATTTAACCCCATTCGACTCCAGTTTAGAGGATCTCTTAACCCTTTGCAATCAATTTCCAACTTTAGTCTCAAAGAGGTCTAATTGGGCTTGTTTCCCTTGTAGCCTTTTACAGTGACCTTTTCCTATTTCTTGCAAAACTTTTCCAAAGAAATTGAAAATCTAAAACCATATTCAGATACCCTTTATCCTTTTACAAGATATTTTGAAATTTTTAGTCTCCTACACCCTCCGTACATAGGGTTCCTACAATCTAGGTCCAATAGGGCTAATAGGCCTAATTTCTAGGACTGTAGGAAACTTAGTTGAAAACTTAATCAAAACTTGGTCTCAATGAATGGTATGAAATTGACCATCACAATATGTTAGGATAATAATAAACCCTAACTGGAACTATACTTATTTAGTATAGTACTTTCTTCCCCTGCATGAAACATGCCAATTCTTCTATCTTAAACCACTAACCAAGCACTGTTAAAAATAGCTCTCCATATTTATAAGACTCCTAATCCTAAACATATTTACACTACTAACTCCCCTAACATATCCATACATCCTTAGGTTTTTCCCATGGCTAGATTTCATGGGGAGCCATGAACTGACTGACTGGTCAGGACAGGACCAGTTGACTCACTAAACATAAAAGAATTTAACTAAGACCTTATACTATCTCAAAATGACTAACTTATTCAATGAAAAAATTTTGTAACTATCCTAGGAACAAAAAATAACCATTATTTTGAAGCTTTAAATCCATAAGTTGGTACTGTCACAATGAAATGCACAGGTTTCTCAGAAAACCAGAATTGCAGACTGTATTGCTCCTTCTAAATTTGTTACAATGAATGACTACTTATGAGATTTGAGTCCTTTGGTAACATTATATGCCATTTCCATGATTCTAGGCCTTTTTGGTTTATTCCCCACTCCTATTTTGTAGAGGGATCCAAGGTAGCCGTGTTGCATGCAACATTTGCAATTATTGCAATTGTTGTCATGACAACAATTTAGCAACTTTTGGCATCTTTTCCATTATTCCTTTTCCCTAAGTTTTAGGACCTCTAACTTCTTCATTTTGAGGATCCAAGATCATTAAAGGCCTAAAGGAAGCTCTATCTCCTCATTTATGTGTTTAGGACACATTCATGACTCAAATCCACCATTTAGCAACTAAGCCTAAGAAATTGAAAAAATAGTAATAATGGCTATTATTGTGACCTTATTCATAATGACTAACTCACCTAGCCCACATTGACATGACCTTCTAAGGTCTAGAAACTAGCTAACTATCTTGACTTGGCCAATGTCAAGTACAAGCCAAAAATGATTAAAACATGGAGGTTAAATCCTAGTTGTGCTCCTGAACCATCCTCCCCAAAACAAAAAGATCAATCCACCCTTGGATTGAGGATGCTTGGATCAATCCCCATCTTCTCTAACTCTAATTATTTGACCCATGCTACATCAAAATCTGTTTGATCATGCTTCCTTATAAAGTGTTCCTTGTATGCTTTTGTTTGAGTCTGTTTGTAGACTCTAGTATCCAGTACACTATCAGCTCCTGTGACTGTAGCAGAGGGTAATTGGAGATCTTCCACTTCTTTGATCACTTCCTTGAGATTCTTATCCATGTCTTGTTGTGGTTCTTTGTAATGGACTAAGTCTGCAATGTGAAAAATAGGTGATAGTCCACTGTCTTCTTGGAGCTCAATTTTAAATGCATTATCACCATACTTAGCTAAGATAGGATAGGGACCTATCGTCCTCATCTGCAACCTTTGAGGGACTCCCTTTTGAAGTGTTGATTTTTTAAGAAGCACCATGACCATGTCTCCCACATGGAACTGAACTATTCTCCTACTCTCATCAACCTTGGTTTTATGTTTCAAGGTGTTCTCTATCAAATTTTTGTGTACTGTATGATGGATCTCCTGTATTACATAAGAAAAATCATCTACATATCCACTTTCCTTCACTCCATCCTTCAAGTCTCTAAACTCATAGACTCCTCTATGATGTAATCCATATACTATATCAAAGGGGCTCTTCCCTATTGATCTATTGATGGTGTCATTGTAGGCATACTCAGCATGTCCAATCAATTGATCCCATTATTGTCCATATTCCTTGGTCAAGCATATTAGTAGATTTCCAAGGCTTCTATTCACCACTTCAGTCTGACCATCATTTTGGGGATGGTAGGCAGACCCAAAGGATAAATAAGTGCCTAATATTTTCCAAATATTCATCCAAAAATGACTCATAAATTGGGTGTCTCTATCAGACACAATGCTCTTAGGTAACCCATGGATTCTTACTATCTCTTTGAAAAGAGAGACTATTTGGCTAGCATCATTAGTGGTCTTGCATGGCACAAAGTGAGCCATCTTACTGAATTTTTCCACAACTACATAAACACTATCGATGCCTTGTCTTATCTTGGGTAACCCAACTACAAAATCCATGCTCAAGAAATCCCAAGGCTTAGTGGGAATATTTAGTGGTTGATAAAGGCCATCATTTGAAGAAGTACCCTTGGCTCTTTGACATACTATGAAACTTTCCACATACGGCCTCTTAACATCAAGGTTCATTCTCAGCCAATAGTAGAACCTTTTAACAAGTTCTTGAGTCTTAGTGATCCCAAAGTGACCACTCAATGCACCATTGTGCTTTTCTTGGATTAATTTCTCCCTAATAGAGCCTCTAGGGACACATAACTGATTTCCCTTGAAAAAAAGATTACTTTGCAAAGTGTATTCAACATACTTACTATGAAAATGGCTCTTGTATTCAATACATACCTTATAAATGTATGCAAAGTCCTCATCATCAACATATAGGTCCTTGAAGTGATCTATTCCCATGCTTTTCAATTGAATCTCTTGGATAGTGAGAGCTCTTCTAGACAATGCATCTGCTAATTTTTTAGTACTCTTTTCTTGTGCTCGATATTAAAGGTATATGATTGTAGATATTCCACCCATTTCACGTGCTTGTGGCTCAACTTTTCTTGAGACTTCAGAAAAATTAAAGCTTGATTGTCTGAATAGACAATGAACTCCTTGGGTAGAAAATAGTGCCTCCACTTTCTCAAAGCTTGAACCAATGCGTACATTTCTAGATCATAAGAAGAATACTTCTTCTTTGCTTCACTAAACTTCTCTTAATGAAATTCTATTGGTCTACCCTCTTGGCTATTGACAGCCCCATTAGCTATGTTGCTTGCATCACACTTAATAGTGAAAATCTTCTCAAATCTTGGCAAGACTAACACAGGTTGGGTAGCAATCTTTTCCTTCAACAACTCAAAGCTCTTGTTGGCTTGTTCATTCCATGCAAACTTGGTCTTCATCCCTCCTTTGATTGTGTCCAACATAGGAGCACAAATAGCATTAAAATACCTTATAAACTTCCTATAATATTGAGGAAGGCCATGAAAAATTCTTACCTCTGTTGCTTTCCTTGGAGTAGGCCATTTCATGATGGCTTCCACTTTACTCTTGTTCATTTTCAGATTTCCATGAGAGAGTACAAATCCTAGGTACACTAGCTCTATTTTGATGAACTCACACTTCTCCAAGTTAATCATTAACTTCTCTTCATGTAGCTTGTTGAGTACTAAATCCACATGCTTGAGGTGTTCCTCTCTTGTCTTACTAAAGATGAGTATATCATCTAAGTACACCGCTAAAAACTTGCCAATGTCGCCTTTTAGTACTTCATTCATTAACCTCATAAATTTTGATGGAGAATTTGATAGGCCAAATGGAATGACTAGCCATTCATATAGCCCTTCAGTAGTCTTGAAGGCTATGTTCCATTCATCTCCTTCATTCACCCTTATCTGATGATATCCACTTTTTAAGTCTATCTTTTTGAAGTATCTTGCACCTCCTAGACAATCCATCAAGTCTTCTATCCTAGGGATAGGGAACCTATATCTCATAGTGATCCTATTAATGGCTTTAGATTCAATGCATAATCTCCAAGTAACTCCTTTCTTAGGGGCTAGGACTGTGGGTACATCACAAGGACTAATACTCTTCCTTATAAGACCTTATTCTAACAACTCTTGAATTTTCCTAGCTATTTCCTCATTCTATTTAGGGGTCATCATGTAGGCTTCCTTATTTGGTAGGTTAACTCTATGAATAAGGTCAATCTTATGTCTTATGGCTCTCATAGGGGGTAAGTTTGATGGTTGTCCATCACTTACTATACCTTCATACTTATGCAACATATCTTGTATCTCTTGTGGCAGCTCTATTCTCTTCACCATTTTGTCTTCAACTTCCTTGGGATTCAACATTAATACAAAGACAACTCCTTCTCTTTACTCCATGTCTTCTAAGAACACTTTTTCACTCATCATTAGCACATTAGGACCTTCTATCTTCACATTTTCATGTTCTAATAATGACTAAATTTTGAAAGTCATATTTTCCTTCTTGAAAGTATAGGAGTTCTTCACTCCATCATGGATAGTTTGGCGGTCAAATTTCCATGGCCTACCTAGGAGAAAGTGACATGCATACATGAGAAATACATCACATTGTACTTTGTCATTATATCTGTAATGCCCCACCAGGGAACCCAGGAGAACTTAACCTAAACACGACACTAAGTTCACGGAATAATTTTTTTTTTAAATGTTTACAAATAATATTAATAACAATGCGAAAGCAACATAATGAAGTACATGACATACATGAAATACAACTCATACATGATTAACATTCCTCAAGGGTTCCTTGACATAGAATTACTTAAACAACTAATCTACGAATACAAATATAAGAACTAACATAAAGGTTACATAATCTGAAACCAACAACATACATCTCATAATAAAGATTACATATACAACTGATACCATAAGGTATACTACCTAATCAACATCCACTGCACAAGTCGTAGGGTATGTAATAATACATAATAAACAATACAATGCATCCTCCAAGGATGATAACCATTATAAACATATGGTATAAATACACAACTCAAATAACTGAGCAAGTCTCCAAAAGACTATGAAGATGAAACTACAACAAGGAACATCCAGGCATGAAGAAGAATCCGTCGGAATCTCAATGGTAATAAGAATCACTACCACCCGACCACATGGAACCAAAGGTCCACTCCCACCATGCTGAGGAGATAGTAACAAGCCCATCAAATAGGGTATACAACAAGAACACAAAACAAGGTACACATGACCTCATACTTCAATGCAAAGGAAGATCCTAGCAGCACTCTAATCCAAAACAAGGAATACTAAATAGCACAAGAAGTAACTGACACACGTAGGATAACCTAAGCTATATATAGGGAAGTGTCATCACATAAGTCCAACCTTGAAGGTAACCCTAGTAGTACCTCTTGACCCTGGCCTCCAGGTGACACTATGTGGCTCGGTGAT
>MU226634.1:2597709-2613679 GCA_018584345.1 Thuja plicata | reverse complement strand
ACTTGCACAACTCAACTTTGACTCCTAAATTCAAGTTGAGATCTCTTGAGTTGAAAATACTTTTTCAACCAAATCTTGCACATGTAATTAATAAAATATTAATTTTAAATAACTTAAATATTTACATTACAATAATCCATGCAACTAAATATTTAATTATTTAACTAAGCATAAAAGCATATTCACTCTAATATTCAATTAATTATTCAATTAAATATTAATACTCAATAATTGCACTTTAATTAAACTTCTAATTAAATATAGGTATTTAATTTAATTTTCAATTAATTAAATACCCTATATTTAATAATTAATTGCAATAATATTCAATTAAATAAATAACATGATTTAACACCCACATAATCACATCAAGCACCTGAAACCGAAAACAAGTGAAATCAAACATGATCAAGGACAGGGGTACACGAATTCCTATCAACTATATGAATTCGGTCAGGGTAGTCAAAACAGATGCTTGTCCACTAACTAGGACAATTAGGTTTAGGATAGGATTTGGACCTGAAAACTATCTCCCCTCTCTTACCATTGAGATTAATGCGATAGAGCACGCTCACTCCTACCAATTCAGGGAAGGCGTAGCCCAGTACCTACAATCCTATCATCAAAAAGATGAAACATACATGTATATATCATATGGCAAGAAATGGTTGAGACTAGGTTATCATGTGGATCTCGCCGAAGCAAGTAACTACGACTCTGTCCCATACCATACCAAGCACATCAAACAGTAATGAAAACATACAATGATCCATGTGCATATAAATCCAAGGTTATTATTATCAGAAAACCATAACCAAAATGAAATCCTAACATATACATAAGCATAATAAAATAACCATAAATCACATATACATAAAAGATATAACATACCAACAACGGATCAATAACATACTGAAATGTAACACCTAATATTATCTAAACCATTTGATTAAATCCACACACATACATCCAAAATGCCTAAAAGAGTTTGGCATCCACAAGCTAAAAAGCAACCTAAGAGGTGGGTATTACAATATCTCCCTATAGAGAACTCCACCCATGCTTGCTCATTCACTAAGAGATGTTGTCCCTTATTGAGCCATGTTACCTTGTAAGGATGAGTGTGACGTATCCTTGTCATGTTTAGTTTGTTGACTGCCTCCTCTGATACAATATTATCAGTAGACCATAATTCAATGATGACTCTACATACTTTACCCATCACCTTACATTTGATTCTAAACAAAGACCTCCTTTGGCTTGGCTCCTCCTTAACTGGCTCCTTGATCAATGTTCTCCTCATCATGAGGTTCTCACCTTCCTCTAAATTTAATGGCACTTCAAGTTTTTAATTAGCTACATTTCTATCTTCTTGGACCAGATTAGTCCTCTTGTTACCTCCTTGAGAAGTATTACCCCTCTCTAGACACCTATAGGTAGGGTGCCCCATTTGATTGCAATGGTAACATTTAATATTGGCAAAGTAGTTGCCTCTTCCTTCTCCACCACTTCTACCTCTGAAACTTGAGTTCCTTCCTCTACTACCTCTACTAGAACTTCCCTCTTCCTACTCATTGTATTTTACTTCTCCTTGTGTCCTTGATTTTGAACTCCTTTCCCCATAGCCACCCCTTTGTCCTCTACTATCTCTTCCTCTACCTTTTCCTTTAGAACTTTGTTCTTGTTTTCTTTTTCCTTTCTCCTCTATCTTGAAGGCCATTTGATAGAATTAATAGATGATTTTGAAGTTCACAAGATTCATGTCTTCTTGAATTTTGAGTCCATTCATATACCTAGCTAGCTTGATGCTTGCATCTTCAACCACTTGTGACCTTAAGCACAACTTTTGGAACTCTTCAGTGTATGCTTGGACATCCAAATCTTTTTTTCTAAGGTTATGTCTTCTTCTATGCATCTGAACCTCATAATCATCAGGAAAGTAAGTCTTCTTAAAATTAGTCACTATTCCCTTCCATGAGACTATAGGACTCTTTCCTTCTTTCTCCCTTTCAGTTTGAACAAAATTCCACCATGTGAGAGCTGATCCTCTCAACCTTGACTTGGCCACACTCACTTTTTGGGCCTCTATGATACCATCACATTCAAAATGGTTCTCTATACTATCAATCTAATCCATAATTTAATCTGGGTCCATTTGTCCACTAGAAAGTAGTACACCCTCCAAAGCTTTGCCACTTAAAGCCTTCAATGCCTTTAAGAAGGGTTCTTGGTCACTGCCCAAGTCAGGGGATGGAGCTTCCGCTTCTAAATCCACTCCTTTCTACATTGTTTCTTCTTCTTCTTTCTGATCTATCTTATCTTTCATCTGATCAGCTTTGTCTTGGACTTCTCCCAAGAGTTGCTCCATTTGAGACAACCTTTCTCTTAACAACTTGTTTTCTTCTTCTTTATCTTCTACCTTTTTGGCTAACTCTGTATTAGCCACCATGGTTTTGTCTTTCTCTAAACTTCTAGGTGTATTCTCTCCAACTGATTCAGTAGGTTCAAACATCCACCACAAGCCTGATCTTTAATCAAGCTCCAATACCAATATGGTGTGAGTGTCCCAAGGGCTTGCTTGCACAATTAACTAAGAAGAAATTCTTTGTCTTCTTCAAGGATCCTAATCTCCTCTAGGTCCTTATTAGGCTTAGGTTATTAACTAAGTCATAATCCCACTCTTCTCCAAGAGTCTCACACTTGTGCTTCACCTTTGAAAGACTAACACCCTAGTAGTTACTTCACTTCCTCTCCTACACTTAGAAGGATCTAAGTGTCAACTCCACTCTAACATCCATGAATCATTAAAGGGGAATCCATCATCATGTAGACAGTCCATTTAACCCCATTCAACTCCATTTTAGAGGATCTCTTAACCCTTTTCAATTGAGTTCCAACTTTAGTCTCAAAGAGGCCTAATTGGGCTTATTTCCCTTGTAGCCTTTCACAGTGACCTTTTCCTATTTCTTGCAAAACCTTTCCAAAGAACTTGAAATTATAAAACCATATTTAGATACCCTTTATCCTTTTACAAGATATTTTGAAATTTTTAGTCTCCTAGACCCTTCGTACATAGGGTTCCTACAATCTAGGTCCAATAGGGCTAATAGGCCTAATTTCTATGACTATTTGCAACTTAGTTGAAAATTTACTCAAACCTTGGTCTTAGTGATTGGTATGAATTTGACCATCACAATATGTTAGATTAATACTAAACCCTAATTGGAACTGTACTTAGTTCATACATTACTTTCTTCCCCTGCATGAAACATGCCAATTCTTCTATCCTAAACCACTAACCGGGTACTGTCAGCTCGCCTAGGGCTTAGTAGTAAACATAGCTCTCCATATTTCTAAGACTCCTAATCCTAAAAATATGTACACTACTGACTCCAATAACATATGCATCCAACCTTAGGTGTTTCCCATGGCTAGATTTCATGGGGAAGACATGAATTGACTGACTGGTCAGGACAGGACCAGTGGACTCACTAAACACAAAAAAATTTAACTAAGACCTTATACTATCTCAAAATGACTAACTTACTGAATGAAAAATGTTTTTAACTATCCTAGGAACACAAAAAAACCATTAGTTTGAAGCTTTCAATCCATAAGTTGGCACTCTCACAATGAAATGCACGGGTTTCTCAAAAAACCAGAATTGTAGATTGTATTGCTCCTTCCAAACTTGTTACAATGAATGACTACTTCTGAGATTTGAGTCCTTGGGTAACATTATATGCCATCTCCATGATTCTAGGCTTTATTGGTTGATTCTCCACTACTAGTTTGGAGGGGGATCCAAGGTAACCGTGTTGCATGCAACATTTGCAAATATTTCAATTGTTGTCATTACAACAATTTAGCAACTTTTGTCATCTTTGCCATTATGCCTTCTCCCTGATTTTTAGGACCTATAACCTCTTCATTTTAAGGATCCAAGATCATTAAAGGCCTCAAGGCATCTCTATGTCCTCATTTTTGTATTTAGGACATTTACATGACTCAAATCTACCATTTAGTAACTAAGCCTAAGAAATTGAAAAACTACTAACAATGACTATTGTTGTGACCTTAGTCCTAATGACTAACTCACCTAGCCCACATTGACATGAACTTCTAAGGTCTAGAAACAACCTAAATAGCTTGACTTGGCCAATGGCAAGTACAAGCCAAAAATGATTAAAACATGGAGGTTAACCTAGGTGTTTCAGTTTATTCATGAATATCCATTTTGTACCGATGACATTCATGTCATCTGGTATCGGTACAAGTGTCCTTTTCTTGTTTTTCTCAATCTCCTCAATCTCCTCATTCATAGCACTAATCCATTCATCATTATCAAGTGCAGCATTAACAAATTTTTGTTGAAAATCACAAATAAGATATCTTGTGTTTAGAGACTTACTTCTGGTTCTCATACCATCCTTCTTATCTCTAATGATTTGGTTATGTGGATGGTTCCTTCTGACATATCTGGCAAGTATAGGTTCAAATATTTGTCTATCATCTTGATCATCATTTTTTCCTTCATTCTGATCTCCATTGCTTGGTACATCATCTTTAACAATATCCTGATTGTCGGTATTTGCAGCCTGATGCTCGGGTGTAATAATTTGTTGCTCGGGAGGTATACATAGAGTGTCTGGTTATTCATTGTAAACAAACTTGTTGTAGTCCTCTGGTTCTTTTGTGCTTTCCTTTTCATTCTTCTCTACAAATTCATCTATCTTTACATTTTCACTTTCAAAAATTTTGTTAGAGGCTTTATTGAGATATTTATAAGCCTTGCTCTTGGTGGAATACCCTAGAAAGATTCCTTCATCACTCTTGGAGTCAAGCTTTCCATTTATGTCATCTTTTAAGATATAACATTGACTACAAAATTTTTTGAAGAAACTTACATTGGGTTTGTATCCATACCATAGCTCATAAGGTGTCTTCTTGGTGTCTTTCTTCAATTGTACTCTATTCAATGTGTAAATAGCAGTACTGATAGCTTCCCTCTAGAAGATTTGGGTGATACCTTTCTCTATCATTAGTGTCCTTGCACAATCAATAATGGATCTATTCCTTCTTTCAACAATTCCATTTTTTTGTGGTGTTCTCAGTGCAGAGACCTATCATTTTATTCCATTCTCATTACAAAAGTTATTGAATTCATCTAAAATAAATCCCCCTCCTCTATCTAATCTTAAGAATTTCAATTCTTTACCACTTTTTTTTTCTACCATTGCTTTGTACCATTTAAACATCTTGAATGCTTCAGATTTATCTTTTAGAAATATTACTGTCATCATTCTAGAGTAATCATCAACAAAGAGAATAAAATATCTATCACCATAATAAATTTTTGTCCTCATGGGTCCACACAGATCAGTATGGACTAATTGTAGAATGGCATCTGATGTATGGGTTTTTCTTTTGAAACTAGACTTTTTCATCTTACCTTTTTGACAATTTTTGCACATGATATAGTCTGGCTTAATCATCGTTCGTAAGCCTCTTACATTTCACTTTTTGCTTATCTTTATCATGCTGTCAAAGTTCACATGACACAATATTTTGTACCACAACCATATGTCTTTGTTTCTATCCATTAAGAAAGTGGTGTGAGTATCATTTAGATAGAATAAGTTACCTTTTGTTTGCTCACCGGTACCACTCAGACTTCCTGATTTATTGAAGATCTTTGTCTTCTTATTTTCAAATGCTACTCTGTGACCTAAATTATTCAACTGAGAAACACTCAATAGATTATAATTCAATCCTTTCACCCAATAAGCATTTTCACATTTTATCAGGTTATTCAACATTATAGTTCCTTTAACTTCAACTAGGCAAGGTGTGTCATTAACCATTCTTACTGAACCACCATTATAGTATTGAAAAGTCTCAAACTTTTGTTTGTCACTGGTCATATGGTGAGTGAAGAAACTATCTATTATCCAAACATCATTTTTACTAACTTTAGATATGAGTGCAATTTCTACATACCTTTCTTCATCTTCATCTGAATCATCTTTTACTACCACAAACACCATCTCGATGTCTTCATCAGATTCGGTGTCGGTATCTTATCTTTTCATTTAGCTTGGTAATTGGCTTTCTTTCCTTTGTCCATGTAGTCTTGGGTATCTCTTCTTTCTGATTGTCAGTTACTTTTTTAATAACCTCTATCAAACTTTGTTTCAAATGAACTGTTATTACTTCTGTCATCTTTTCTTTTGTTAGGACATCTTGCAGAAAAGTGTCCAATCTCTTTACAATTAAAACAAACAAGTGGTAATTTACTTTTGTATTTACCTTTTCCTATCTACATTCTTCTAGCCATAAGTGCTTCAATTTTATCAAGATCTTCTTCTTGACTTTCACTATCACTATCTTTCCTCATAGTCTTTTTATGACTTGATTTACTATGAGCCCTCACCCCAATGCATCATAGCATTACTATTCGATCACACTTTGATACTTTATGTTTTGATACATTGATACACTTTTTTATTATCCTGACAGAGACTTGAGATATTATGTTTATGATGATGATTATATTGTATGGATTACATTCTGATATGGATTAGACCTAGAACATGTGGTTGATTTTGATTATACATATTTAGATAGGTGAATTGATGAAAAGATCAGATCATGATTAGACTTGATTATTTCATGGATGTTATGTCATGATGATTATGGAATTATTATGTTTTAAACATTTCTCTATGAAAATTGTAATTAGGAATTTAATTCTTCTTATTGATTAATGTTTCTAAGTATGAAGTGAATATATATATATATATATATATATATATATATATATTTGCATGTGATTTTTATTGCCTTGGACTACTGATGCTCGAGTCTAGTGTGCAGGAAAGAGAACTATGGAATTATTTGGAGAATCAAGGCTAAACACATGTGAATTGAGTAAGCCAAGGTTTAATCTAATAAGGGGTTGAAACCTCATTATAACGTAATCTGAATGTGTTTTAATAGTTTAAATTCATGTTGTTGTTTGGACATGTCATTGTGAATGTGATGTGTATTTTTTTTGGTGTCGCTTGACACTTGTATTGTCCATGTGGATGGTGACATGTCAAATTAGGGTGTGGAAAATAATTACCAAACCTTATAGGATGTTATATTAATCCCACTTTCATATAGATGTCTTGTAGGGATCACATCAAGTTGGAACTCGGATTTGAACTTTAGGGGTACTTTGGAAGGGTCAAAAGTGACCCTAGAGTGTATTTTTGGCTAAAATTAATTAACCCTAGGGGGTACCTTGGGTTGGGGGATATTTTTTACCTATGGAAAAGCCTAGATAACCATTATGGCCCTCCAAAATGCCTAATTTTCAAAAGTATAGAAATGGAGATGACCTCATCCATCTAACTAGTCCCACACTCCTTACTAAACTCTCAAATAAGAGGGGAGATAAGGTAAGACCAAAGGACTAGAGGGCATGTCTCATTAATTGCTAGGTCTTGAGTACACTTCTGGGGGTCTTTTTAGAGGGTTTGGAGAAACTTAGTGGGTGTTCACCCCCTCTCTAATTTTAGAGACAATTAGGGTTGGAGGAAGGAAAAGGAAAGGACAAGGGATTCTTCTCAACTAAACTCTTGCCATTTTTCTTGGACCAAGGTTGGTGGATTTTTTCCATGAAGAAATACTCTTTCATTTTAGCTTTGTATGTTATTTTTTTTATGAACATGTAAATATTGTATGGTGTTCATATATGTAAATTTTGTATGGAGTTCATATATGTAAATCTTGTATAGTGTTATTGTATGTAGATCTTGTTATTGTGTGTTGGGTTGGGGATGCATTTGGATTTTGTATCATTTCTTATTCTTTTGGATTGGGAGTGTTGTTCATGGGTGTTTAAGGCATTACTCACCCTTGGAAAGGGAAGAAGTGGCCTTGGGTGAAGAGGTTAGTTGGGCTCTCCATTGTGGTGAGAGTCTCTTCTCATAGAGAGAAGAGGGAGAAAATGCAAGGTGTATGGGCCCTTGCATGTCATTGTATTTGATCCTAATTGTGAGGGAGATAAGGGAAGATTAGATGGAAGATGTATGTGTTTTTTTATTGAAGAGGAAATGACCAAATGTGTATATGGAAGCAATGTAAATGTAGCCTTAGAAAGGCATGGAAAAACTCTTGTTAAAAATTTTGAATAGGCAATGGCATTCTCCTCCTTGGAAAATCCCACCTTCACCCTACTTCAATGGGTTTGGAAAACTCATTTGTGAAACCTTGGTTGGGAGTTAATTATTGTGTTGTGCATATATGATGGTTGTGAGAATTTGGATGTGTTACCTATTTATCCTTGGTTCTCCAAGCTCAGGGGTGGTCTCCTTGAGATCTTTGTTGGGAGGTGATTTTCCCATGGTTCTCCTCATGTATTTGCAGGTTTTGAAGTCAAGATGATTGTAGAAAAAGCTTGGGAGAAATCTCTATTTTGGTGTAGTTGTGTGATAGCAACTTTAATATTGCATGGTTACTCCTTTATATTGAGATTTATTTCTTGTTAAGTGTTGTAATGTCCATATTGAAAGTTTTATCAAGCATGATGTAAAGATCTCTTATTCATTATGTAATAGTTTTCATAGCATGTAAAATTGAGTGTATTTATGAATCTTTTAAGCTCTATAATGTATTTGATTGTAAGTTTTTAAGTTAATAGCACTTCATTCTTCCTTTGGAAATCTGAATTTTATTTCAATAGGATCAATATTCTACCTTAAAATTTTTTATTGTAACCCCAATCCTTGAGAAGGAAAGATAAACTTTCTAACAATAGTAAATCAAACAAATTAGTATATTAATGTAAAAAGATCAACTAATATTAATATGTAATTTATAGTTTGCATAGTGTATTGCACTAATAAAATAATTCATATGCATGCAATTAACAACTCACATAATTAAATCAATAATCAACATGATAGAAGCAAAAAAATAAATTATAAAAATGACATTTTCCATATTTTAGAGAAAAATTACTCTTTGGAAAATGCATAGGGAGGAAATTAATTCTCCCTTTACACAGAGAATATTTCATTTTTTATCCTCCTCACTAAACCCCCTTAGTTACCCCTTAAATTACCTTCTTTAGTGCTAATGCATAGTTTTATTTAATGGGCTTAATTTTTTCCACCCATCCTTGTGGGCCCCACACATACCTCTTCCCTTACCTTTTTAACCTCTTTATTTGGGCGTAGTATGGGACTGTTGTCAATGTTGAAAGGAAATTTTTAAACAAAAAAAAAGACATGCAATAAACTACTTGGGTTTTGCACCCCTCTCTCTAAACCATGTGAATTTTTCCTTGGGATTGCATGAAGGTTGGTGGGGCCCCAGAAAATTTGTCCCTCACTCCTCCTCTCCTCCATGTGTTGGGTGTTGGGTTCTGACAAAGGAATCAATGCATATTCCCCTATGACAAGTAAGCCTTCCAAACCCTGCAAAATTCTCCTTGCCTTCATAAGTTTATTTTACATTATACTTTCTGCACATTGAAATGGGAAGCTTGAGGTGGTACCCACCTCCACCTTGATACATGTGAATCCCTTGTTTCAAAAGGCTCTATTTGCATGAAAACTCAGGCAGCCTTAGGTAGTTTTGGGATTTCCAACACCCCCACCCAATTGGCAAGTGGGCCTTGGGGGGTGGGGGGTGATGTGACAGCTTAGTAGGTAGATGGGGTAGGGTTAGTAGGGTTGTTAAGTTAGTTTGATTAAGATTAGTAGTAAATAAAATTTCTTTTTACTTGTTTAATATTTAATTAATTTGAAATCAGCTTTTTAGAATGATAGACTAGTTTTATACAATGGTTAATTACTTAAAGTGAATCATTAATATTAGTTGGTAGTTAATTTAATTGTATTATGTTAATTTGAATATATATTGCTCATGTGTTCAAAAGGGTTAGAGGTAAATTGCTTTTACTAGAGGTTAATATAATTATTTTATTAAAGGTTAATTTAATTTTGTTAGGGGATTAATGAATTAGGATTGCATGTGTTTTTTTAATAAGGGGAGAATTTAATTAGAATTGATATTAGTAAGTTAGGAACTTAGATTAGATTTTGATTATTAGATTTTAATTAGTAGTTTATTTGGTATAGTGAATTTGTTATTATATTTTAATTATGTCAAATGGTAAATGTTTCATGTATGTTTTGTTTAAAAAGGGAGTATAATTTAATTAGTCCTTATATTAGTGATAATTTAATATATATGTTCAAGTGGATCCAAGGGTAGTTAAGAAAGGTTATACATGTTAATTCTTGAGATTAACTTAGTTCTCTTCTATTAGTTAACTAATGTGTGTGAAATAGTTATATCATGGTTGTTTATAAATGTTAGTAGTTAATGTCGAAAGAGAATTGGTATTAGATTTAAATGGATTAAGTTGTGATCAAGGTTAAGAATTAAAGTAACACTAGGTCAACCTAATTCAACATATGATCTTATCAATTAAATTACCATCACGATACTACACATGGTTAAACATAAAATTATAGTTAATTCAATTTGACCCAAGAGTTCATGTAACTCGTACATCAAGTTGATGCTCAAACTCTGCATCTGTATGTTGTGTAACCCTAATTCAATCTATGAATATACCTTGTAGCTTGAAGATTAACTTCACCATGTTATCACCTTTTCTCAACACATCTATTGTTAGTTGTATGTACTTGTGTTTTAAAAAAAAATTGTCTATGTTTTTTGCCCTAGTTTTGGGCATGACATTTTGGTATCAGAGCAGTGTTTCGACACTAGGAACCTAACCCATTAAATTTCAACTCATTCAAAATTTAAATTATTGTGTAGGATGCCTGTCGTCACCAGAGCTAACTGATGAGGCAGAGGTCGTAGAGCTCCCCATGTTGGGGCAGGATAGGAGGATCCACCACCTCCACCACCTCAGAACCCTAACCAGGATATTTTGGATGTTCTCCAAAATCTGATTGGGGTAATTCAGTAGAGACTACCACCCATAGTTCAGTAGCAGATTCATGAAGGGGAAGCACATATTTCAGAAAATGATATAGTAGTTAGCAGAGAGAGAAGTAGGATTCCCCCACCCAGGTCTATTGAGGGTCATGATAATCAGGAGGGTGATTCAATTCATTAGGTTGTAATACCATGCGAGCATGAGATACGTGCTAGAGAGAGACCCCCTAGAGATGTTGGAGATGAGATCTAAGAGTTATTGTGACTCCAGCCACCCTTTTTTTTGGGATCCACTGATGAATCAGTAGCAAAGGCCTAGTTACAGAGTTTACAGTGATGTTTTGGATTGCGCCCTTATGGGAGTAATCTAAAGGCACAACTTGTAGTCCATCTCCTACGAGAGAAGACTTCCACTTGGTGGGAGCAGGAGGTGACCATAGGTGGAGTGAGTATTGACACACTCACTTGGGAGTAATTTGTAGCCCAATTTCAAGAGAGGTATCTCTCTGAGCATTTCAAACAGAGACAGATAGAGGAGTTCCATGACCTCTAGCAGAGAGGCCTCATAGTGGCCCAGTATGAGAGTCAGTTTCTCAAGCTCCTTCCCTATGTTGACTACATGAAAGATGAGAAACTGCATATCCACTATTTCATTAAGGGACTTAATATGTCTCTTCAGGGCATAGTACGCCTTGCCTTTCCTACCACATTTAGAGAGACAGTTGAGAGGACACTTGTAGCCGAGGACCTCTGTACTAGGTACGAGTCCCAGGATCAGTCTCAACACCGAAACCCCTCTTCCCAGAAGTTAGGATAGCAAAGACCCTCTTGGAAAGGGAAAGAGAATCACTCAACAAGATCCTTTAAGGCTCAACAGTCTCAACATCAGAGATCTTAGTAGGATTCTAGACAAAGGCATTTACAGGGTTATTAGGGATCTAAACCCAAACAGTGGCAGTCTTAGGGTCCTAGATAGGATCAGAGGACACAAATTCCTCAGGCATAGCCATCTAGGACTCAGTAGTCCTCTAGGGGTGGATATAATGGATCTAGTAGGACCGGAGGGTTACAACAGCCTAGGACACATGGAGTATAGATTGAAACCTGAGGGCCATGTTACACTTGCGGTGGTATGGGTCATATAGCGAGAGAGTACAGGGATAGTCAACTAGTGTTAGAGAGGGACTACCTCAGAGCCTACAGTTGGAGATATGGGTAGATCCCATAGAGTTTTAGCAATGCCTGATAACTACCAAGTCGAGCACCAGGCCACAGTCATAAAGGCCACAAGTATGATTCAGGGTATCAGTGTTTCTATCATTTTTGATTCAAGAGCCACAGACTGTTTTATATCTCCCTATGTCATGGAGCATTGTGGGCTGGTAGTAGTTAGACAGGATGTCAGTTGGGAGGTCGAGTTAGCTTTAGGAGCTAAGGTGTCTGTTAGTTCCTTATTTTGTAGTTGTCAGATTTAGATTGGAGACTTAATCATGATGACTGATCTTTGCATTAACCCTCTAGGTCCTTATGATGTAGTCCTTGGCATGGATTGGCTATATGCCCACAACACCAAGATGGATTGTCGTTAGAAGAGGGTTGAGTGTGTTGATGATCAAAGTACTTCTATGGTGATATTTTGGGTACAAAGACTCATATCCCTTCGCATGATTTCTGATATGCAGCTTAGGCGGTGCATGCGAAAGGGATCTTAGTTATTTTCCATCACCATTAGTGATAGAGAGGAGGGTTCAAAGGGGGAGCCTTCACTTGAGGATTATCCTATTCTTCAGGAGTTTTCAGATGTATTTCCTACCAAGCTACCTTGTATGCTTCCACCTAGGGTAGTTGATTTTCACATAGATCTTGTACCTGGAGCCGAGCCCATATCTAGAGCACCTTACAGGATGACCACACATGAGCTCAATGAGCTCAAGATTTAGCTAGAAGAGCTCTTGGAGAAAGGAAATATTCAACCTAGTGTATCACCTTGGGGTGCACCAGTGATTTTTGTGAAGAAGAAGGATGGATCACTTAGATTGTACATTGATTATCGACAATTAAATAAAGTTACAATTAAGAACCGATACCCACTCCCTAGGATCAATGATTTGTTTGATCAGTTGTTAGGTTCTTGAGTGTTCTCAAAGATAGATCTGAAGTCGGGATACCATCAGTTATGGATTTTGGAAAGTGATATCCACAAGACTACTTTTTGCATGAGGTATGGTCACTATGAGTTCACAATAGTGCCATTTGGCCTTACAAATGCTCCAGCTATGTTCACGAGCCTCATGAATGGAGTATTTCATACATTCTTGGATAAATTTGTGATAGTGTTCCTTGTTGACATTCTGATATATTCTCACAATGAGGAGGAGCACGAGGAGCATGTGAGATAGGTTCTGTAGTGTTTGAGAGATAATTATTTATATGCCAGCTTGTCAAAGTGTGCCTTCTTTAGACCCGAGGTGCATTATCTTGGTCATGTTATATCTGGCGATGGGATCTCTATAGACCCATCAAAGATTAGAGCCATTATGGATTTGCCAGCACCCACTAGTGTCACTAAGGTCAAAATTTCTATGGGCTTAGAAAGATTTTATAGACGCTTCGTGGTAGGGTTTTCTAGAGTAGCTCATCCCATCACCTCCCTTCAGAGAAAGGGGAAGAAGTATGAATGGATAGAGAAGTGTGAGAGAGATTTCTAGGAGCTCAAGAGAGCCCTCACTAGTGCACCAATTTTAGCAGTGCTAGATCCTTCGACAGATTTTATTGTATGTACAGATGCTTCATTGGATGGTATTGGAGCAGTCCTTATGTAGGAGGGTCGTCCAGTAGCTTTCAAGTGTAGGAAGATAAAGACACAAGATTAATTATCCTACTCATGACCTAGAACTCATAGTGGTGGTTCATGCCTTAATGAGATGGAAACACTTCCTTCTAGGTCACCGATTTGAGCTTCATTCAGATTACTAGAGCCTACAGTATATCTTTACATAGCCCAATCTTAATACTAGGCAGAGGAGATGGATGGAGTTTTTGCGTGAGTATGATTTTGATGTTCATTACATCAAAGCGAAGGAGAATGTAGTTGTAGATGCCTTGAGTAGGAGGAAACATGAGCTCTCATCTATGACTTGTAGTACAGATTTGAGGGAACACATTTTGCATCACTTACTAGAGGATGGATTATATATGGAGGTTTTTCAGTTTATCCATTCTCAGAGACCCCTTGAGGGGAGATTTGCAGAGTATTCTTTAGAGTTTGATGGACTTCTACGTCTTAGGGGACACATTTATGTACCTTCTACGGGTGACTTGTGAGAGTTTATTGTGCTTGAGGCTCATAGAGCACCTTATGCAGCTCATCTAGGAGTCAATAAGTTGCATGCCAACATGAGAAAGTTGTATCATTGGTCGGGCGTGAGATTGTAGATTTCTAGAATAGTTTCTAGATGTCTAGAGTGCCAGAGAGTGAAGGCAAAGCACAATCATCCAGGTGGGCTCCTGCAGCCACATGAGATTGTCGAGTGGAAGTAAGATACTATATCTATGTACTTCATTGTTGGTCTCCCTATGTCCTCTCTCCGCCATGATGCCATCTTGGTGATAGTCGACACATTGACCAAGGTTGCCCACTTCTCACCCATGCATACTACATTCATAGCACGAGATGTAGCTCAGGTATTTTTGTGAGATATTGTTAGAATTCATGGAATTCCCCATAAGATCATCCCTGATAGAGACTCCTTGTTCATATCAGCATTTTGGAGAGAGTTACAAGCAGCATTGGGCACTAGACTAAATTTCAGTACGACATATCACCCTCAAATAGATGGATAGATAGAGAGGGTAAACTAGGTGTTAGAGGATATGTTACGTATGTATGTGATGGACCATCAGGTCAAGTGGGAGGAATACCTACATCTGGTCAAGTTTTCCTATAATAATGGGCATCATTCTCTTATAGGTATGCCACCATATCTGGCCTTGTATGGTAAACCATGCAGGAGACCACTGAGTTGGGATATGATTGAAGATAGAGCATATATTGGACCCCAGTTGGTCAAGGATATAGAGCAACAAGTAGTCTTGATTAGACAGTGTCTTAGAGAGGCTCAGGATCAACAAAAGAAGTATGCAGATGCGAAGTGGATTGATCGTGAGTATATGGTTGGAGATAGGGTCTTCTTGAGAGTGCGCCCGCATAAGATTCCAATCCATTTTGGAAAGGGCTCTAAGTTAGCACCTCACTTTGTTGGACCTTTCAAGATATTGGAGAGGATAGGACCAGTTTCCTATCGTCTAGTCTTGCCACCTAGCCTGTCACGCATCCACAATGTGTTTCATGTATCTATGTTATAGAAATTTATTTATGATGAGTCTCACATTATAGATT
Source organism: Thuja plicata (assembly GCA_018584345.1). Lineage (NCBI taxonomy): Eukaryota > Viridiplantae > Streptophyta > Pinopsida > Cupressales > Cupressaceae > Thuja > Thuja plicata. The sequence goes on along the minus strand of MU226634.1, from coordinate 2,598,315 downwards.
GGGATGCCTTGTAGGTGGAGTCGGATAGATAGCTAGCACTGGAGCCCATTCATATTATAGCCCGATGGACCCTTGCACTTCAAGGCCAAGAGCTGGACCAGGTTACGGTCTAGTGGGATTGTTATGATGAGGTCACGGATTCATAAGAGGATGCAGCACACATGAGATCTTAGTACCCATATATTTTTTATGAACTCTAGGAGGAATTTCATGCCTAGTGGGGGAGGATGTGAGGCCTCACCCTGACCCATCATAGCATTACTGTTCGATCACACTTTGATACTTTATGTTTTGATACATTGATACACTTTTTGATTATCCTGATAGAGACTCAGAATATTATGTTTATGATGATGATTATATTGTATGGATTACATTTTGATATGGATTAGACCTAGAACATGTGGTTGATTTTGATTATACATGTTTAGATAGGTGAATTGATGAAAAGATCAGATCATGATTAGACTTGATTATTTCATGGATGTTATGTCGTGATGATTATGGAATTAAAATGTTTTAAACATTTTTGTATGAAAATTGTAATTTGGAATTTAATTCTTCTTATTGATTAATGTTGCTAAGTATGAAGTGAATATATATATA
>MU226634.1:2570113-2597482 GCA_018584345.1 Thuja plicata | reverse complement strand
TATATATATATATTTGCATGTGATTTTTATTATCTTGGACTACTGATGCTCGAGTGTAGATATATATATATATATATATATATATATTTGCATGTGATTTTTATTGTCTTGGACTACTGATGCTCGAGTGTAGTGTGCAGGAAAGAGAATTATGGAATTATTCAAAGAATCAGGGCTAAAAACATGTGAATTGAATAAGCCAAGGTTTAATCTAATAAGGGGTTGAAACCTCATTGTAATGTGATCTTTGTTGTAAACATAATCTGAATGTGTGTTAATAGTTTAAATTCATGTTGTTTGGACATGTCATTGTGAATGTGATGTGTATTTTTTTTGGTGTCACTTGACACTTGTATTGTCCATGTGGATGGTGACATGACAAATTATGGCTTGGGCAAGAATTACAAAATCTTATAGGATGCTATATTAATCCCACTTGTATATAGATGTCTTGTAGGGATCACATCAAGTTAGAACTCGAATTTGAACTTTAGGGGTATTTTGGAGGGGTGAAAAGTGACCCTAGAGTGTATTTTTAGCAAAAATTAGTTAACCCTAGGGGGTACCTTGGGTTGGGGGCTATTTTTTACCTATGGAAAAGCCTAGATCACCTTTATGGCCCTCCAAGATGCCTAATTTTCAAAAGTGGTGAAATGGAGATGACCTCAGGCATCTAACTTGTTCCACACTCCTTACTAAACTCTCAATTAAGAGCAGAGACAAGAGGTAAGACCAAAGGACTAGAGGGAATGTCTCATTAATTGCTACATCTTGAGTACACTTTTGGGAGTCTTTTTAGAGGGTTTGGAGAAATTTAGTGGGTGTTCACCCACTCTAATTTTAGAGACAATTAGTGTTGGAGGAAGGAAAAGGAAAGGAAAAGGGATTCTTCTCAACTAGATTCTTGCCACTTTTCTTGGACAAAGGTTGGTGGATTCTTTCCATGAAGAAATACTCTTGCATTTTAGCTTTGTATGTTATGTTTTTATGAACATGTAAATCTTGTATGGTGTTAATATATGTAAATTTTGTATGGAGTTCATATATGTAAATCTTGTATGTAGATCTTGTTATTATGTGTTGGGTTGGGGATGCATTTGAATTTTGTATCATTTTTTGTTCCTTTGGATTGGGAGTGTTATTCAGGGGTGTTTAAGGCATTACTCACCCTTGAAAAGGGAAGAAATGGCCTTGGATAAGGGGTTAGTTGGGCTCTCCATTGTAGTGAGAATCTCTTCTCATGAAGAGAAGAGGGAGAAAACGCAAGGTGTATGGGACCTTGCATGCTATTATATTTGATCCTAATTTTGGAGGAGATAAGGGAAGATTGGATGGAAGATGTATGTGATTTTTCTTTGAAGAGGAAATGATGAAATGTGTATATAAAAGGAATGTCAATGTAGCCTTGGAAAGGCATGTAAAGACTCTTGTTAAAATTTTTGAATAGGCAATGGCATTCTTCTCTTTCGAAAATCCCACCTTCACCCTACTTCAATGGTGAAGCCTTGGTTGGGAGTTAATTGTTGTGTTGTGCATATATGATGGTTGTAATAATTTGGATGTGTTACCTATTTAGCCTTGGTTCTCCAAGCTCGGGGGTGGTCTCCTTGAGATTTTTGTTGGGAGGTGAGCTTCCCTTGGTTCTCGTCATGTATTTGCAGGTTTTGAAGTCAAGATGATTGTGGAAAAAACTTGGGAGAAATCTCCATTTTGGTGTACTTCTGTGAGCAACTTTAATGTTGCATGGATACTCGTTTGTATTGAGATTTATTTCTTGTTAAGTGTTGTAATGTCCATATTGAAATTTTTATCAAGCATGATGTAAAGAGCTCTTATTCATTATGTAATAGTTTTCATAGCATGTAAAATTGAGTGGATTTATGAATCTTGTAACCTCTATAATGTATTTGATTGTATGTTTTCAAGTAAAAAGTACTTCATTCTTCCTTTGAAAATCTGAATTTTATTTCAATAGGATCAATATTCTACATTAAAAATTTTCATTATAACCCCAATCTTTGAGAAGGAAAGATAAACTTGCTAACAATAGTAAATCAAACAAATTAGTATATTAATGTAAAAAGATCAACTAATATTAATATTCAATTTATAGTTTGCATAGTGTATTTCACTAATAAAATAATTCATATGCATGCAATTAACTACTCTCATAATTAAATCAATAATCAACATGATAGAAGCAAAAAAAACAAATTATACCAATGACATTTTCTATATTTTAGAGAAAAATTGCCCTCTGGAAAATGTATGAAGAGGGAATTAATTCCCCCTTTACACAGAGAATATTCTCTTTTTTATCCCCCTCACTAAACCGCTCAATTACCCCTTAAATTACCTTTTTTAGTGCTAATGCATAGTTTTAATTAATGGGGAGGCTTTATGTTTTGCACCATCCCCATGGGCCCCACACATACCTCTTCCCTTACCTTTTTAACCTCTTTATTTGGGCACAGTATGGGACTATTGTCAATGTTGAAAGGAAATTTTTAAACAAAAAAAAAATACATGCAATAAACTTCTTTGGTTTTGCACCCATCTCCCCAAACCATGTAAATTTTTCCTTGGGATTGCATGAAGGTTGGTGGGCCCCCAAAAAACTTGTTCATAACTCCTCCTCTCCTCCATGTGTTGGGTGTTGGGTTCTGACAAGGGAATCAATGCATATTCCCCTATGACAAGTAAGCCTTCAAAACCCTGTGAAATTCTCCTTGCCTTCATAAGTTGATTTTACATTATACTTTCTGCATATTGAAATGGGAAACTTGAGGTGGTCCCCAGCTCCACCTTGGTACATGCGAATGCCTTGTTTCAAAAGGCTCTACTTGCATGAAAACTCATGTAGCCTTAGGTAGTTTTGGGATTTCAAACACACCCACCCACTTGGAAAGTGGGCCTTGGGGGATGGGGGGTGATGTGACAGCTTGGTAGGTAGATGAGGTAGGGTTAGTAGGGTTGTTAAGTTAGTTTTATTAATATTAGTAGTTAATAAACTTTCTTTTTACTTGTTTATGATTTAATTAATATGAAATCAGCTTTTTAGAATGATAGACTAGTTTTATACAATGGTTAATTACTTAAAATGAATCATTAATATTAGTTGATAGTTAAGTTAATTGTATTATGTTAATTTGAATATATATTGCTCACGTGTTCAAAGGGGTTAGAGGTAATTTGCTTTTACTAGAGGTTAATGTAGTTATTTTATTAAAGGTTGATTTAATTTTGTTAGGGGATTAATGAATTAGGATTGCATGTGTTTTTTTAATAAGGGGAGAATTTAATTAGAATTGATATTAGTAAGTTAGGAACTTAGATTAGATTTTGATTATTATATTTTAATTAGTATTTTATTTGGTATCGTGAATTTGTTATTAAATTTTAATTATGTCAAATGGTAAATGTCTCATGTATGTTTTGTTTAAAAAGGGAGTAGAATTTAATTAGTCCTTATATTAGTGATAATTTAATATATATGTTCGAGTGGGTCCAAGGGTAGTTAAGAAAGGCTATACATATTAATTCTTGAGATTAACTTAGTTGTCTTTTATTAGTTAACTAATATGTGTGAAATAGTTATATCGGGGTTGTTTATAGATGTTAGTAGTTAATGTTGAAAGAGAATTGGAACTAGATTTAAATGGATTAAGTTGTGATCAAGGTTAAGAATTAAAGTAACACTAAGTCAACCTAATTCAACATATGATCTTATCAATTAAATTACCATCATGATGCTACACATGGTTAAACATAAAACCATAGTTAATTCAGTCTGACCCAAGAGTTCATGTAACCCATACATCAAGTTGATGCTCCAACTCTACATATGTATGTTGCGTAACCCTAATTCAATCTATGAATATACCTTAAAACTCAAAGATTATCTTCACCATATTATCACCTTTCCTCAACACATCCATTGTTAGTTTATGTACTTGTGTTTTAAGAAACAAATTGTCTGTGTTTTGCCCTAATTTTTGGCATGACATTTACTTATTCTCAAAGAATATTTGAATGGAGATGCTATGTTTGGTACGACACTATTATCAAATTTATTCATCTCAAATGAAATTAGTCTTCCAAACAAACTGTCTAGAGTAACATTGCTATTTGCTACTGCTGTCATTTCTTGTATGGAAGATACTCTAATAGCATAAGTAGACAGTAAGGTTCTTATAATTTTACTTACCAGTGTATCTTCATCTAGTATGCCTCTAGCTCCTCAGATAGAATTTAATACCTCTTTGATTCTTATGTTGTACTGTGTGATGTTTTCACCTTCTTTCATTCAGAGATCATCAAACTTTCCTCAAAGGTTTTTTGCCTTGGCTCTTAGAACATTTTTATCACCACCATGTACACGCTTCAATTTCTCCCATATCTGCTTTGTATTTGTGCATGCTTTGACATTTTCAAATTCAGCATCAGAGAGTGAGGAAGCAAGCTCTATCATCATATAGTTGTTCTCATGCTTCTCTCTAATTTTTTCAACTATGGGTGCTCCTGTGGGAAACACATATTCAGTATCTAAGTATTGAGTAACATCATTTCCAATAACTAATAAGTAGAGTGTTATTCTTCTTTTCCATGAAGCAAAGTTTTCTTTGTTCAACTTGGGCACATCTTGTCTGTAAATCTTGTGATATTTAGCTTAGGTCTTGAAACCTTTATTCTAAGAAAACAAGCTCTGATACCAATTGTTAGTAATAACTGAGAGGGGCGGCTGAATAAGTGGCCTAAAAATTAATCCTTAAATCAAGCCTTTAAAAATAATTACCATTTTTAAGCCTCTAGTTATATTCAGTCCTACAAGATTAATGCCTTGAAATACTTAGATCAAATTACTACTTGTCGGAATGCTTTGTAAAACTTTTTTTTGTATGTTTACCGATAAGCAGCCTTTCTATTTACTGAAATACAGTAAATAACTAGTGTATACCGCTCAATTCAGATTTATCTAAGTGAAATGCAAAATAGTAAAGTAATGAATCATAGACACATTAACACATGGATTTTTAATGTGGAAACCTTGTTAAGGGAAAAACCACTTGGACCGGTACCAAAAATATTCATTCTTTTGAAGTGAAATCTGTTAAGAACCAACCCTGTTAAAGGTTACAAACATATCGTTAGGTGTGACCTTGTTAGAGGATTTAAAATATAGTTTGTCACTTAATATCTAGTATTTAATGCTACCATCCCTGATCAAACACTCACATGGCCTGTTAATAGGTATCAGACATATCTAATGCTACTTTGTATAATCAAACTTTTTGATGCTGATTGGGCTATATCTCAATTACAAAAGAATTTTAATTCCTGCTCGGTTAAGAGACTTGATGCTTCAATGGTTAAACTAAAACACTAAATTGATTTGTTCACATATACAACTTGAATTGCATATTTTTAGATCTATTTTAAGTTCATTACCTTTTTTTATCAATGTTTTCAATTCAATACCTTTTCTCTAGACTGTTCTTCTTTGTCATGCTGTCTCACTATTCATCGTTGTCTGTAGAGTTTAGCTCTTTCCTTAGCTTGATTGATCAGGTCTAAATGAAGACTTTCTTCTCCTTCATAATCTCTTCAGCATCTATTCTCTTGTCACTCCCCTTCACCACCTTCATAACAAATTAGGTTGTCTCTTTATAGACACGATTTCATCATTTCTTGGCTTTCTTCATCTTGGCATGATCCACAATTCTCAACAATTAGATTTAAAGAAAAAATCTAGTTTTATCTCATAGAGATCTTCTTGCCAAGTGGACAAAGAAGATATAAATCCATTACTTACCCCTAGCTTTATCTTGTTGATTAAAACAATGATAACTATTAGTTAAGTCTATTTTTAGCTCTTGACAGCTAAGCATTTTGTCGTTTCTGAACTCTTCTTCTATTTTTCAATACTTCAGTTAGTCATCGACGATAACTGATTGTCCCATTGGTGTGACTTGAGTTGTCTTTGGGATCTCCATCCATCAAGAAACACTATAATTCTGTCTGTCGCGTTACACTGTGCTTTTATCATCAGGAAACACTGTAACTTTTCTTCTCGGTAATGTTGTCCATGTTCTCACTAGGTATCACTGTGACTTTGCTCTTTTACTCTATCCATTAGTGTGCACTCCTTCAGTGTATACAATCACTTTGTGAATACTTGAATTATATGCATTATTGATAGCATAGCCTTTGATTCATCGGTTCTGTGAAGTCTATAGCAGTATGTCTATGACCATACAGATTATATCAAGTTGACATGAATGAAAATACAATACACTAACTAATTTAATGTCTTGCATTAACTTTCTTATGTCACTTTGATCATCAACTTAACATCTTCAAACATTCAATCACTTATAGTTCATCAGAAATAAAGGTCAAAGCTCTTAAAGCCCTATTTGAAAGGAAATTACCTAAGGGATCTGGTAATTATGAAGGAAAGTGTCCTTTGAAATTTCTTGCATTTGATAAGATTGGTCACATTTCTCCTATATGCCCTAACAAAGATCCTAAGAACAAGCACAAGAAGTTTAGATCTAAACATCACAAAAATGTTCCTATGTTGTTGATGAAGGAACAATACATGACAAATTTGAGAAGAATGAGGATGAAATTGTCTTTATTTCTATCAAAGAGGAGAGTATTAATGAAGTGAGAGCCTTTGTTTCACATGTGGATAAAAAGGAAGACTATTTTATTGACAGTGGATGTTTACATCACATGACCAAAGACAAAATATAATTTGTGAAGGTTGAAGAATATGATGGTGGAGTTTTTATATATGGTAATAATGCTCCCAATTTGATCAAAGGAAGAGGTTTAATTACACTTGATGGTAATAATAATATTAATGATGTTTTATATGTTGAAGGTTTAAAGCATAATCTTTTGACTGTTGGGCAGTTAGTTCATAATGGTTATCTGTTGGAATTTAAAGATGGAATTTGTAGAATCATTCGAACAACTTGAATTAATATTGCTTCATGTAAAAATACCAGAGGTAAAGTATTTCACTTGAATAATTCAGAAAATAAATGTTTGATTTCTAAAATTGATGATAGTTGGTTGTGGTACAAGGGATTTTGCAATGTTAACTTTGATAACATTGTGAAGATAAGTACTACAAATGCAGTAAGAGATTTCCCTTAATTGTTAACTCTTGCTAATGTGATGTGTAAGGAATGTTAGTTGGGTAACCTAACTAAATCTAGCTTCTAGAATAAGACCTCTTCTTTGAGTAGATTGTTAGATTTGGTCCATACTGATTTATGTAATCCTACTAGAACTAGAATTTATTATGGAGATGAATCCTTTATTATATTCATTGATGATTATTCAAGGATGATGTGGGTAACATTTTTTAATGAAAAAATTGAATCATTTGACAAATTCAAGTTCTTTAGAGCTATGGGTGAGACTAAGACAAGTATGAAGTTCAAGTGTATGAGATATGACATAGGTGAAGAATTTACATCGAGAGATTTTGATGCATATTATGAAGAGCATGGTCTAAGGAGACAAATTTTTTATCCATGAACCCCAAAGAAGAATAGAATTGTAGAGAGAAGAAACATAATAATCCTTGACACTTTAAGGACTATATTGATGGAAGGAAATGTTTCACAGATCTATTGGAGAGAATTTTTTAGTGCTATAGTTTATAAATTAAACTGAGTTCAAAGAAACTATGCTAATAGTAAGACTCCTAATGAGCATTTGTATTGGTCATATTCATACTATGAAGTATTTCAGAATCTTTGGAAGAAAATGTTATGGAAGAAAATGTTACATTAAGAGAGATAAAGATTTAGGGAAATATGATCTTAGAAGTGATGAAGAAATATTTCTTGGCTATTATATCAAGAGAAAGTCATACAAATGTTATAATATTAGATTGAGAAAGATGATTGAGTGTCCTAATGTGAAAGTGGATGAAATTTTCTAGAAACTAGTAATATCTTTTAGTTATGAATCAGATGATGAAGAAGAAAGTCTGATTATGCAAGCACATATTAAGAATTAGAATCATATTTAATCAATAGAGTAGAATAATGATGAGGAAGAGTTGGATACACAAGAATCAAATACAAATGAAAATCTGAAGACTCGAAGGTATGTATAGTTAAATCATTTAGAGAACAAAATCATTGGTGATAGAAACAAAGGTCTTCAAACTAGAGGAGGAATTGGTAGGAATGAAATTTGTTTGATTTATAAGGTTGAGCCGAAGAATGTTGATGAAGCTTGTAAAGATGGAAATTGGATCAATGCCATGAAAGAAGAATTAGAACAAATTGAAAATAATAAGACATGGATTCCCCTTCCTAGACATATGGAAAACAATGTAATCGACACTAAATGGGTATTTAGAAAAAAAAATGATTGAGGATGGTGAACTGGTTCGCATTAAAGCCAGACTTGTTTGGAAGGGATATTCTCAGATGGAAGGTATTTATTTTGAGGAGACCTTTACTACTATTTCTAGAATTGAAGTTGTTAGAATGTTTCTTGCATATGCTACTTATAAAAATTTAAAGGTATATGAGATGGATGTTAAGTCTATATTTTTAAAAGGGGAATTGTAAGCACAAGTATATATTGATTAACTAGATGGTTTTCCCTAGAATAATAAATATGGCATGGTTTTTAAATTGAAGAAATCACTATATGGATTGAAGCAATCTCCTAGAGCCTTGTATGTAAGGTTAGATAAGTATTTATTGAAGATTGGTTTCAATAAAGGTAGTGTTGACAGTAATTTGTACTTCAAAGTTGTTAATGATAAATTTTTTATTATTCAATTTTTGTGGATGATATCATTTTTGGTGGAAATGACAAGTTGAAAAAAGAATTAACTTATGAGATGTAAAATGGATTTAAGATTTCTATGATAGGTGAGATTAAATTCTTTCTTGGATTGAAAATTACACAAAAAAGGTAAAGGTACTTTCATATCTCAGTCTAAACATGTGAAAGAATTGTTGAATAAATTGGTATGGATGATTTAAAACCTGTTAGTATTCCTATGATTACTAGTTTTAAGTTGACAAAGATATGTGGTACACCTAATAAAAATCAAACAAGATACATATCTATGATTGGTGGATTGTTATACTTAACACAAACTAGACCGTATATCATGAATGTTGTTTGCATTGCTGCTATATTTCAAGCATAACTGAATGAATGACATGTTGTTGATAAAAGGATTTTCAGGTATTGGAAGGGAATAACTAATTATGGCTTATGGTATGGTAAAGATGACTATTTCACATTGAGTGCATATGTTGATGTGGATTGAGTAGGTAATATGGATGACATAAAGAACACAAGTGGAGGAGCATTCTTCTTGGGTAAGAGATTAGTTTTATGGTATAGTAAGAAATAATATTTCATATAATGCAGGAACATCTTGGGATATTGGAAATCTTGCATCCACAAAAAACATTTTATTTCAATTATTAGTCTGTTATGCTTTCAGTCTGGTGTTTTTGTTGGTGATAGATCTATACTTGTTCTTTTTGGTTGCGGTCATGGTACAATGCTTCTACCTTAGTGATAGAGTATTTATAGATTTTTTATGGAACATTTCCTATGATCATAGCTCATTTGGTTTCATTGTGCATGACTGTTATCAGATTCTTTGAGGGTCTCTACTTTTCTTCATGTTACCCTTCTGTGGTTGGATTTATCATCATTTTTACAATCTACCAATTGGTTTTTTTGAGTGAGGTCATGCAGGCTCACTTATACAATTGAGGCTAACCTTATTGTATGCTCACATCCCTTATTGTTTGCATTCTATTTTGATCCAATTTTTTTGGGTATTGACCAAATTGTTGTAACATGTTTTCTTATTGTTGGTAAATGTGATCTTTTATTTGTCGATCGATGATTATGATTTATATTTAAGCTTATGGACTTATTCCTAAGGGATAAGAGAGTTTCATAAGATTATCTAGCCCAACTTGGCTAGTGTATGTCTATCATGTGAGAGTGCATGTTACAAATCTATTGTAGTTGATTTACTAATCATAATTAAAGGCTGATCTCTCATTTTCTCATTGTTTCCCTATTTATCTTGTTATTTTCATGTTTTTGTAATGGTTCAAAAGATCGGACTGACCTTTCAAGGTTTCTCCATCCTTGACTACATCAAGTGGTATCACAAAAATGTTTTACATCCTATAGGTTTTCTTGTGAGGTGGTGATTGACAAGAACTGACCTACGGTGACTGAGATTTGTGAAGATGGATAGGAGAAATTCTAGAGGTGGAGCACAACATGCAAATCTTGTTGTTTTGGATTGTTGAGGCAAATATCTGCGAGATTAAATGTAGTAGAGATGACCCAGAGGAGAGGAAAATATATAGAAGATGCGGGTGATGAAGAAGGAGATGAACATAATCAGAATGAAGCTGTAGAAGGAAATAATCCAAAAGAATAACCTAAGTTGACAAAAGGTGAGGAAATAGTCATTAGGTCATTGACTAATGTTAACCAAAGAACTCATATAATTCCACCAGATTATCATTGAAACCTAGATGATGATGACTCAATAGATTGGATCATAGAGGTGGATAAATATTTTGAGCTTGAAGAAACTAATGAAGAAAGGAAAGTGAAGTATGCTTGCACAAAATCAAAAGGACATGCATCCATATGGTGGGAACTTTTTTAGATAGAATGAAAAAGAAGAGGTAAAGACAATATCAAATCTTTGGATAGGATGGTGAAAAAGTTTAATGCTAAGTTTTTGGCTGAGGACTGTCAAGTAAATTTGTTTAGATAGTTGCAAAACTTGAAGAAAAAATATCTAAGTGTTAAGAGTTATAGTAAATAATTATACAAGTTGAACTTCATATCTAGTCATGTAGATGATGAAGATGAACAAGTTTATTTCTATCTTAATGGTTTGAGGATGTAAATTCAAGATGAAGTTATTCTAGTGCAGATTAGAAGTGTGGAAGAGGCTTATAAGTGGGCCTTGAATGCTGATGAAAATATTAACCGAAGATAGGAGTAGAGATTAAGAGGTAGAGGTGGAATATTTCAAAGAGGTAGAGGTAGATATACTACATATGAGAGTAAAAATTAGCCAAAAGCTAAGGACACCGATTGGTATAGGAGAAATGATAGGAGTTCCTATCAGAATGAAGGGAAATGATGCGGTAAAAGAAGGAAGTTCAGTGGCCCACTTGTTTCAAATGTGGTGAAGCATGGCATGGTGCCTTTGAATGCAAGAAAGGTAAGTGTGAGAAGAAGGCATAGGGTAGTAGGATAAAAATATTTTCTGATGAAGATTCCATTAGTTCAGTGATCAATAATCAAGAAAAGGAAGGTGCAACCTTGATGACTAGGAGGATTCTATATCATGGGGAGCAAGAGATGAAATCTATATAGAGGAATAATTTGTTTAGAACAAGATGTAAGGTACAAAACAAAGATGTGTAATGTTGTCATAAATAGGGGAAGTTCTGATAATCTTTCTTCAGAGGGGTTAGTTGAAAAATTGATGTTGCAAAGGATGAAGCATCCTAATCCTTATTATATTGATAGATCCAAGATGAAGACAAGGTGATAGTAAGTAAACAATTCCTAATTAAATTCAAGATTGGGAAGTATTAAAATGATTTTTTGTGTGATATTAGGCCTATGGATGTGTGGCATATCTTGTTGGGTAGACCATGGCTATATAATAGGAAAGCCATACAGGATGGTAGAAGGAATATTTACACTATTATTACTAATGAGATGAAAAAAAAATTATTTCCTTTAGATGAACCTCTTAAGAGGTAAGTATGTACTAGTGCATGAATCTGTTTGGTAGATGGAAGGAATTTTTTGGATAATAAGTCTAAAGAGATTGGTTTGGTAGAAGAACATTCTAAATAAATTATTGGCTTGTTGAATGAGTAGGGTGACATCATATCTAATAATGTACCTCATGGATTACCACCAATAATAATTATTAGTCATTGCATGGATTGGATACAGGGTCTACTTTAGCAAAAAAGGTAGCATATAGGATGACACCAGCAGAGAACGAAGAACTCAATAGGCAAGTGCAAGATTTGTTATAGAGAGGACTGATCAGAGAAAGTATGAGTCCATGTATAGTACCTATTGTATTAGCAACTAAGAAATATGGACAGTGGAGGATGTGTACTAATTCAAGAGCCATTAATCATATTATAATTAAGTATCGGTTTCCTTTTCCAATGATTGATGATTTTATTGATTATTTGATGTGGAGCTAAGTATTTCACCGAGATTGACTTGAAGAGTGGATATTATCATATTATAATCAAAGAGGGTGATGAGTGGGAGATGTTATTTAAGATAAATGATGGATTGCATGAGTGGTTGGTAATGCCTTTTGGAATGTCTAATGCACCTAGTACTTTCATGAGGTTAATGAGTGAACTCGTGAATAAATTCCTGGGTAAGTTTTTCATTGTGTATTTGGATGACATCTTAATATTCAGTAAAAGAAAATAACAAGATTTGTTCCATGTTAAAAAATTATTGCAAAGGTTGAGAGAAGAGAAGTTGATAAACATCAAGAAGTGAACTTTCATTAAAAATGAGTTATTATACTTGGGATTTGTAATTTTAGTTGAGGGATTGAAGATGGACCCTTAGAAAGTGAGCTCCACTAATAAGTGGTCTACACCTGAGATTTTTGGAGAAATACGATCATTTCATGTGTTTGCTAGTTTCTATTGGAAGGAACTTTAGTTCAATATGTAGACTGATGACTAAAACTATGAGAGGAAATAAAAAAGATTGCAAATGGACACATGGAGAGCAAAGAACTTTTTAATTTATGAAGTAAAAGGTGATAGAACAACTAGTATTATCTTTACATAATTTTAATAAGGCATTTCAAGCAGAACACGATGCTAGTTGAAATACAATTGGAGTTTTTTTTACTCAATAAGGGAGACTTATTTCCTATTTCAGTGAGAGTTTGAATGATGCTAAAAGGAGGTTTTTAGTGTATGATCAATAATTCTATGCTATAATTTAATATTTGAATAAGTAGAGACATTATTTGTTACCTAGGGAGTTTTTGTTGTACACTAATCATCAAGAATCAAAGTATTTGGGAAGACAAGGTAAGTTGAATCAGAGACATATGAGATGGGTAGAGTTCATGTAGAGGAACACAATTTTGTTGAAAAATAAGAGTGGTGTGGAAAACAAAGTTGCTAACGCTTTGAGTAAAAGGACTTTTTTGACTAACATGAATATTGTAGTATTGGGTTTTGATGAATTGAACACCTTGTATGAGGAAGATCTGGACATTATTGAATCTTGGAAGGCTTGTGAAGAACCAACTATTGCAGATAGAAGTAAGTGGTTAGATTATTTCATTAAAGATGGAATGTTTTTTAGAGGTAATTAGTTATGTATATCTAGGAGTTCCATGAGAGAGAATCTAATTAAGAAGAATTGTTGCGGAGGTTGCCTCTTCCTTGTCCACCACTTCTACCTCTGAAACTTGAGTTCCTTCCTCTACTACCTCTACTATAACTTCCCTCTTCTTTCGCATTGTATTTTACATCTCCTTGTGTCCTTGATTTTGAAATCCTTCCCCCATAGCCACCTCTTTTTCCTCTACTATCTCTTCTTCTACCTCTTCCTTTAGAACTTTGTTCCTATTTTCTTTTTCCTTTCTCCTCTATCTTAAAGGTCATTTGATAGCATTAGCAGATGGTTTTGAAGTTCACAAGACTCATGTCTTCTTGAATAGACCATTTGAGTCCATTCATATACCTAGCTAGCTTGATGCTTTCATCTTCAACCACTTGTGACCTTAAGCACAACTTTTGGAACTCTTCAGTGTATGCTTGGACATCCAAATCTTTCTGTCTGAGGTTATGTCTTCTTCTATGTAGATGAAACTCATAATCATCATGCAAGTAAGTCTTCTTGGACTTAGTCACCAATCCCTTCCATGAGACTATAGGACTCTTTCCTTCTTTCTCCCTTTCAGTTTGAAAAAAATTCCACCATGTGAGAGATGATCCTCTCAACCTTGACTTTTCCATACTCAATTTTTTGGCCTCTATGATACCATCACATTCAAAATGGTTCTCTATACTGTCAATCCAATCCACAACTAAATCTGGGTCCATTTGTCTACTAAAAACTGTTACACCCTCCAAATATTTTCTACTTAAAGCCTTAAATGCCTTTAAGAAGGGTTATTGGTCATTGAAAGTGTTAGGAGATGGAGCTTCCTCCTCTAAATCCACTCCTTTCTCCCTTGCTTCTTCTTCTTCTTTCTGATCTACCTTATCTTTCATCTTCTCAGCTTTGTCTTGGACTTCTCCCAAGAGTTTCTCCATTTGAGACAAATTTTCCCTTAGGCTTAGGTGATTAAATAAGTCCTAATCCCACTCTTCTCCAAGAGTCTCACACTTTTACTTCACCTTTGAAAGACTAACACCCTAGTAGTTACTTCACTTCCTCTCCTACACTTAGAAGGATCTAAGTGTCAACTCCACTCTAACATCCATGAATCATTAAATGGGTGTCCATCATCATGTAGACAGTCCATTTAACCCCATTTGACTCCATTTTAGAGGATCTCTTAACCCTTTGCAATCAAGTTCCAACTTTAGTCTCAAAGAGGCGTAATTGGGCTTGTTTCCCTTATAGCCTTTCACAGTGACCTTTTCCTATTTCTTGCAAAACTTTTCCAAAGAACTTGAAAATCTAAAACCATATTCAGATACCCTTTATTATTTTACAAGATATTTTTAAATTTTTAGTCTCCTAGACCCTCTATACATAGGGTTCCTACAATCTAGGTCCAATAGGGCTAATAGGCCTAATTTCTAGGATTGTCTACAACTTAGTTTAAAACTTACTCAAAACTTGGTCTCAGTGATTGGTATGAACTCGACCATCATAGTATGTTAGGATAAGAATAATACCTAGCTAGAAATGTAATTAGTCCTTACATTATTTTCTTCCCCTGCAAGAAACATGCCAATTCTTCTATCCTAAACCACTAATCGGGCACTGTCAACTCGCCTAGGGCTTAGTAGTAAAAATAGCTCTCCATATTTCTAAGACTCCTAATCCTAAAAATATGTACATTACTGACTCCCCTAACATATCCATCCATCCTTAGGTGTTTTCCATGGCTATATTTCATGGGGGAGACATGAATTGACTGACTGGTCAGGACAAGAACAGTGGACACACTAAACACAAAACAATTTAACTAAGACCTTATACTATCGCAAAAAAACTAACTTACTGAATGAACAATGTTTGTAACTATACTAGGAACACAAAAAACCATTATTTTGAAGCTTTCAATCCATAAGTTGGCACTATCACAATGAAATGCACGGGTTTCTCAGAAAACCAAAATTGCAGACTGTATTGCTCCTTCCAAACTTGTTACATTGAATGACTACTTCTGAGATTTGAGTCCTTCTGTAACATTATATGCCATCTCCATGATTCTAGGCCTTTTTGGTCGATTCCCCACTCCTAGTTTGTAGGGGGATCCAGGGTAACCGTGTTGCATGCAACATTTGCAAATATTACAATTGTTGTCATGAGAACAATTTAGCAACTTTTGGCATCTTTGCCATTATGCCTTCTCCCCAAGTTTTAGGACGTCTAACCTCTTCATTTCAAGGATCCAAGATCATTAAAGGTGTCAAGGAATCTCTATGTCCTCATTTATGTGTTTAGGACACATTCATGACTCAAATCCACCATTTAGCAACTAAGCCTAAGAAATTGAAAAACTACTAACAATGACTATTATTGTGACCTTAGTCCTAATGAATAACTCACCTAGCCCACATTGACATGACCTTCTAAGGTCTAGAAAAAACCTAACTATCTTGACTTGGCCAATGTCAGGTACAAGCCAAAAATGATTAAAACATGGAGGTTAGCCTAGGTGTTTCAGTTTACTCCTGAATATCCATTTTGTACCGATGACATTCCTATCATTTGGTCTCAGTAAAAGTGTCCATGTCTTATTTTTCTCAATTTTCTCAATCTCCTCATTCATAGCACTAATCCATTCATCATTATCAAATGCACCATTGAAAATGTTTTTTCTGAAAATCACAAATAAGACATCTTGTGTTTAGAGACTTAATCCTGGTTCTCATACCATCCTTCTTATCTCCAATGATTTGGTTATGTGGATGGTTCCTTTCAACATATCTTTCAAGTATAGGTTCAAATTTTTGTCTATCATCTTGATCATCATTTTGTCCTTCATTCTGATCTCCTTCGCTTGGTACATCATCTTCAATAATATCCTAATTGTCAGTATTTGTAGCCTAATGGTTGGGTGCATTAATATCTTGCTCAGGAGCTATACATTGTTGCTCAGGTAGAGTGTTTAGTTCTTCATTGTAAATAAACTTGTTGTAGTCCTCTGGTTCTTTTGTGCTTTCCTTTTCATTCTTCTCTGCAAATTCATCTATCTTTACATTTTCAATTTCAACAATTTTGTTAGAGCCTTTATTGAGACATTTATAAGCCTTTCTCTTGGTGGAATACACTAGAAAGATTCCCTCATCACTCTTGGAGTCAAGCTTTCCATTTCTATCATCTTTTAATATATAACAATGACTGGAAAATTTTTTGAAGCAACTTACGTTGGGTGTGTATCCATACCATATCTCATATGGTGTCTTCTTGGTGTCTTTCTTCAATTGTACTCTTTTCAATGTGTAAATAGGAGTACTGAAAACTTCCCTCCAGAAGATTTGGGTGATGCCTTTCTCTATCATCAATGTCCTTGTACAATCAATAATGGATATATTCCTTCTTTCAACAATTCCATTTTGTTGTGGTGTTCTCGTTGTAGAGACTTGTCTTTTGATTCCATCCTCATTACAAAAGTTAGTGAATTCATCTCAAATAAATTCCCCTACTCTATCTGATCTTAAGCATTTCAATTCTTTACCAATTTATTTTTCTACCATTGCTTTGTACCATTTAAACATCTTGAATGCTTTATATTTATCTTTTAGAAACATTACTGTCATCATTCTAGAGTAATCATCAACAAAGAGAATAAAATATCTATCACCAAAATAACTCTTTGTCCTCATGGGTCGAAATAGATCAATATGGACTAATTCTAGAATGGCATCAGATGTATGGGTTTTGGTTTTGAAACTAGACTTTGTCATCTTAACTTTTTGACAATTTTTGCACATGATATTGTCTGGCTTAATCATCATTCGTAAGCATCTTACATTTCTCTTTCTGCTTATCTTTATCATGTTGTCAAAGTTCACTTGACACAATCTTTTTTTCCACAACCATATGTCTTAATTTTTAGCCATTAAGCAAGTGGTGTGAGTATCATTTAGATAGAATAAGTTACCTTTTGTCTGGTCACCAGTACCACTCAGACTTCCTGATTTATTGAAGATCATTTCCTTGTTATTTTCAAATGCTACTCTATGATCGGAATTATTGAAATGAGAAAGACTCAATAGATTATAATTCAATCCTTTCACCCAATAAGTATTTTCACATTTTATCAGGTTATTCAAGAATATAGTTCCTTTACCTTCAACTAGATAAGGTGTGTCATTAACCATTCTTACTGAACAACCATTATAGTATTCAAAAGTCTCAAACTTTTTTTTGTCACCGGTCATATGATGAGTGAAGCCACTATCTATTATCCAAACATCATTTTTACTAACTTTAGATATGAGTGCAATTTCTACATACCTTTCTTCATCTTCATCTGAATCATATTTTACTACCACAAACACCATGTCAATGTCTTCATCAGATTCTGTGTCAGTATCTTCATCTTTGCATTTATCTAGGTAATTGGCTTTCTTTCCTTTGTCCATGTAGTCTCGAGTATCTCTTCTTTCTGATTTTCAGTTGCTTCTATACTAACCTCTGTCAAAATTTGTTTCAAATGAACTGTCATTACTTCTGTCATCTTTTCTATTGTTAGGACATCTTATAGAAAATTTTCCAATCTCTTTACAATTAAAAAAAACAAGTGGTAATTTACCTTTGTATTTACCTTTTCCTCTCTACATTCCTCTATCCATAAGTGCTTCAATTTCATCAAGATCTTCTTCTTCACTTTCACTATCACTATCTTTTCTCATATTGTGTTTATGACTTGATTTACTTATTCTCAAAGAAGATTTGAATGGAGAATCTATGTTTGATAAGACACTATTATCAAAGTATTTCATCTCAAATGAAATTAGCCTTCCAATCAAACTGTCTAGAGTAACATTTCTATTTTCTACTGCTCTCATTTCTTGAGTGGCAGATACTCTAATAGCATAAGTAGGAAGTAAGGTTCTAATAATTTTACTTACCAGTGTATCTTCATCTAGTACACCTCCAACTCCTCAGATAGCATTGAATACCTCCTTGATTCTTATGTTGTACTGTTTGATGTTTTCACCTTCTTTCATTTTGAGATCATCGAAATTTCCTCTAAGGCTTTCTGCCTTGGCTCTCAGAACATTTTTATCACCATGATGTACAATATTCAATTTCCCCCACATCTGCTTTGCATTTGTGCATGCTTTTACATTTTCAAATTCAGCATCGGAGAGTGAGGAAGCAAGCTCTATCATCATACAATTGTTTTCATGCTTTTCTCTCATTTGTTCAACTGTGGGTGCTCCTGTGGGCAACACATATTCAGTATCTAAGTATTGAGTAACATCATTTCCAATAACTGATAAATGGAGTCTTATTCTGCTTTGCCATGAAGCAAAGTTTTCTTTGTTCAACTTGGGCACATCTTGTCTATTAATCTTGTGATCTTTAGCTTAGTTCTTGAAACCTTCCTTCTAAGCACACAAGCTCTGATACCAATTGTTAGTAATAACTGAGAGGGGCGGCTGAATTAGGGGCCTCAAAATTAATCCTTAAATCAAGCCTTTAAAACTAATTACCATTTTTATGCCTCTAGTTATATTCAGTCCTACAAGTTTAATGCCTTGAAATAATTATATCAAATTACTACTTGTCAGAATGCTTTTAAAAAATTTCTTTTGTATGTTTACCAATAATCAGTCTTTCTATTTACCAAAACCCAGTAAATAGCTAGTGTATACCGATCAATCCAGATTTACTTTAGTGAAATGAAAAACACTAAAGTAATGACTCATAGACACATTAACACATGGATTTTCAATGTGTAAACCTTGTTAAAGGAAAAACCACTTGGACTGTTACCCAATATTTTCACTCTTCTAAAGTGAGATCGGTTATGAGCCAACCCTATTAAAGGTTAAAAACACACTGTTAGGTGTGACCTTGTTAGAGGATTTAAAAGATAGTTTGTCACTTAATATCTAGCATCTAATGCTACCATCTCTAATAAAACACTCACTTGGCCTGTCAAAAGGTATCAGGCATATCCAATGCTACTTTGTATAATCAAACTTTTTTATACTCCTTGGGATGTATCTCAATTACAAAAGACTTTTAATTCTTGCTCGGTTAAGAGACTTGACGCTTCAATGGTTAAACTGAAACACTAAATTGATCTATTCACATATACAACTTGAATTGTAGATTCTTAGATCTATTGTGAGTGCATTACCTTTTTTATCAATGTTGTCAATTCAATACCTTTTCTCCACACTATTCTTCTCTGTGATGTTGTCTCACTGTCGTCGGTGTCTATAGAATTTATCTCTTTCCTCAGCTTGATTGATCAGGTCTAAATGAAGACTTTCTTCTCCTTCAGAATCTCTTTAGCATCTATTCTCTTGTCACTCCCCTTCACCACCTTCATAATGAATTAGGTTGTCTCTTTATAGACATGATTTCATCATTTATTGTCTTTCTTGATCTTGGCATGATCCATAATTCTCGCCAATTAGATTTAAAGAAAAACTCTAGTTTTATCTCGTAGCGATCTTCTTGCCAAGTGGACAAAGTAGATTTAAATTTGTTACTTATCCTTGGCTTTATCTTGTCGATTAAAATAATGATAAGTATCAGTTAAGTCTATTTTTAGCTCTTGACAGCTAAGTATTTTGTCATTTCTGAACTCTTGTTCTATCGGTCAATGCTTTAGTTAGTGATCGGTGATAACTAACTATTTTGTTGGTGTGACTTGAGCTATCTTAGGGATCTGCATCCATTGGGAAATACTATAATTCTGTCTGTCAGGTTACACTATTCTTTTCTTGTTGGGCAACACTATGACTTTTATTGTCGATAATGTTGTGTATTTGCTCACTGGGTATCACTGGGACTTTTCTCTTTTACTCTATCTATCGGTGTGCACTCCGTTAGTGTATACAATCACTTTGTGAATACTTGAATTATATACATTATTGATAGCATAGCCTTTGATTCATCAGTTCTTTGAAGTCTTTAGAAGTATGTCTATGACCATACATATTATATCAAGTTGACATGAATGAAAATACAATACCTTAACTGATTTAATGTCTTGCATTAACTTTCTTATGTCACTTTGATCATCAACTTAACATCTTCAAACATTCAATCTGTTATAGTTCATCAGAAACAAAGCGTGAAGATATTGAAGCCCTATTTGAAAGGAAATTACCTAAGGGATCTGGTAAGTATGAAGGAAAGTGTCATTTGAAATTTCTTGCATTTAATAAGATTGGTCACATTTCTTCTATATTCCCTAACAAAGATCCTAAGAACAAGCACAAGAAGTTTAGATCTATACATCACAAAAATGTTCCTATGTTGTTGATGAAGGAACAATAGACAACAAATTTGAGAAGAATGAGGATGAAATTGTTTTTATTTCTATCAAAGAGGAGAGTATTAATGAAGAGAGAGCCTTTGTTTCACATGTGGATAAAAAGGAAGACTATTTTATTGACAGTGGATGTTCACATCACATGACCAAAGACAAAATATAATTTTTGAAGCTTGAAGAATATGATGGTGGAGTTTTTATATATGATAATAATGCTCCCAATTTGATCAAAGGAAGAGGTTTAATTACACTTGATGGTAATAATAATACTAATGATGTTTTATATATTGAAGGTTTAAAGCATAATCTTTTGAGTGTTGGGTAGTTAGTTGATAAGGGTTATCAGTTGGAATTTAAAGATGAAATTTGTAGAATCATTAGAACAACTTGAATTAATATTGATTTAGGTACAAAGACCAGAGGTAAAGTATTTCACTTGAATAATTTAGAAAATAAATGTTTGATTTCTAAAATTGATGATAGTTGGTTGTGGCACAAGGGATTTTCTCATGTTAACTTTGATAACATTGTGAAGATAAGTACTACAAATACAGTAAGAGATTTCCCTTAATTGTTAAATCATGCTAATGTGATGTGTAAGGAATGTTAGTTGGGTAACCTAACTGAATCTACCTTCTAAAATAAGACCTCTTCTTTGAGTAGATTGTTAGATTTGGTCCATACTGATTTATGTGGTCCTACTAGAACTAGAATTTATTATGGAGATGAATCCTTTATTATCTTCATTAATGATTATTCAAGGATGATGTGGGTAACATTTTTTAATAAAAAAATTGAATCATTTGACAAATTCAAGAACTTTAGAGTTATGGCTGAGACTAAGACAAGTATGAAGTACAAGTGTATGAGATATGACATAGGTGGAGAATTTACATCTAGATATTTTGATGCATATTATGAAGAGCATGGTCTAAGGAGACAAATTTTTTATCCATGAAACCTAAAGAAGAATAGAATTGTAGAGAGAAGAAACATAATAATCCTTGACACTTTAAGGACTATATTGATGGAAGGAAATGTTTCATAGATCTATTGGAGATATTTTTTTAGTACTATAGTTTATAAATTCAACCAAGTTCAAAGAAACCATGCTATTGGTAAGACTCCTAATGAGAATTTGTATTGTCATATTCATACTATGAAATATTTCAGAATCTTTGGAAGAAAATGTTACATTAAGAGAGATAAATTTTTAGGGAAATATGATCCTGGAAGTGATGAAGGAATATTTCTTTGCTATTCTACTAAGAGAAAGTCATACAAATGTTATAATATTAGATTGAGAAAGATGATTGAGAGTGCTAATGTGAAAGTGGATGAAATTTTCTAGAAACTAGTAATATCTTGTAGTTATGAATCAGATGATGAAGAAGAAAGTCTGATTATGCAAGCACATATTCAGAATTAGAATAAGATTTGATCAATAGAGTAGAATAATGACGAGGAAGAGTTGGATACACAAGAATCAAATAAAAGTGAAAATCTTAAGACTCCAAAACTAATAAATTTGATAGCTATTTTCTACCTTTAATTTTGACCACGGCATTTTTTGACTTGTTAGATTATTATTTTTTTTGTTTATGACCCAGATTTCATCAAAATTTTGACGATCTTGAGGTTGTGGAAAGTTCGACGAATACGAGATATAAACAAAAAAAAAAAGTGAAAAGTGAAACTTATTTTTCACTTCACTCACGGGCGGGAGGAGGAAATTTCAGAGAATTGAATGATATCTATAGGTTAGGGCTTCCCCCCATTTTATTTTTTCATTACCCATTACTTTATTATTGTCTTCAACGAAACCTGTAGGTTAGGGCTTCCTATGAAATAAATGAAATACAAGAATTAGTAATCTGAAAGCATAATGAAAGAATATGTTATTGATGACAAATCATTCTTTTTTTTGTGTGATATAATTCCTTGGTCAATTTTTGTTTTATGATGGTGACATAATTCCATGTTATCTATCATTCAATTGCTTGTGTTTAGCATAGCTTATAAACACTAATTTGGAGGAGTATATCGAGTTGGGTCTATACTGTCTGAAAACTATTTAATTACCATAATATTAGCGTCCCCTATTTAGTTGATATCATTGATTCTTGTAGAGGTTGGGACTCAATCCTTGACATAAGAAAGAATTAAAGATTGACAACCAAAGGTTAGACTAATACAAATATCAAAGGAGTTTGTTTTATATCCATTTCATTTGCATCAATTTGATGATAAAAAACTACCACAAAGCTGGATATAAGAAAATACCATTGAGAAAACATTGCTCTAGACACAATTTGATTTGTAGTGATTAATTCATTGATTGAATATACTAATTACAAGCATCATTTGAGACTCGGATTTCATATCCTAATTATTTCATTAAGCCATCTTTGAATATTTGAACTCAACTTTGGATTAGCATTGGAGAAAATAAAAACAAAAAGCACTATCTTGGGTGTTAGCATCAAGATCTTTCCTATGGTGACTTTGTCATCACTAAGTTGAAGATAGTGATTGGGATCATTGCCTGTGAAAGATTGATAAAGAGTATTATTGTTTAGTACTGATACATACAATATTATCAAACAAAGAATTTTATGGTGTTGACCATCAATGTCAAATATTTTCTAGACTAAGATTTTCATGGCATGATTATCATGGTGCACAACTACTAAAGACTCACCACCTAGCAATGATGCTGATAAAAAAATCCAGTAGCAATCAATATCTCTTAGTAATAATTATAGTTGGATTTTCAATGCATAATTTTTAGGTGTTTTGTGACTCTGTGGAGTCATCAAGAGTTTTAATGTGACAACTATCCCCAACATACACATAACTAATAAGGAGACATGGAACTTAACTTCTCACTTTTGTTGCATTGAAGCTTCAAGTACTCCACACAACTTTAGATCAGGGATTATACAAAGTGGGGAGTTGGAGTTCCCCTCACCATAAAGTCATATCAAGCAACTCATTCCACAAATCCCAACACATAATCATTATTAGCATAATACAAAGTGCAATATCTTAGAATCATGGGTAATGTTCTCAGTTTCATAATGGACTAACAATCAATTTTATATATGATGTTTTTAAGATTGGAATGTCTGGTCTAGTTATTAACTATTTTTCTCTTGTATCATTTTGGGACATTACAATTGGTATAATTTGATATGAAAAATATGGATCCTATAAATGTCAGATAATTATTGATTTTATTTCAATAGAGTTAGGCTTGATACTAAGGAAATTAAATCAGGATAGGGCCAACCAGTTGTTAGGACACGAGATTGGTAAAGCACACTATTTGAAACTCAAAGGTTGTGACTTTAACCTCTGCGACTGGTTGCAACAAGTTAACTACATATTAGAATCTAGTGTTTAAGGGTTTAAACAAATTAATACTATGACCTTGGCTTCCATGCCTAGCCAAATTTTGTTTAGGGTTTTAGTAGACAAATTGCTATGAAAATTAACTACGACTCTACTAAATATATTTATGAGCATTATCATTGTTAGTGAATAGATAATGCATTAGTAATCCCCAAATTTTTTGACCATAGTAATGCATTGACTTGAATCTTGCATAGTGTGCATACCTTTTGTTGAATAAAATCATGGTTATTGTTAGCGCTTTTTCTTGTACCACAACCTTAAAATGACAATATACATTTTTGTTTTGTACATCTCAAATTTTGTCGTCATTGATAAGCGTGAGCACCTCTATTTTGTCTTAGGTGTTGAGCTCTTTATTCTCCTTGCCAGGTCCATTTTTTAAAATACACTGCTTTGACGAAATTAACATCTTTTAATTTTGATCATACCTTTTAATGATAACTGGCTTCTGGAACTGGTCTTAAAAACTGGCTGAAACAAGTAATTGGACACTGGCACTTGGCAAGAAGATTCATTCATCAGCATTGAATGCACATGCAGAAGGGCTTCACCAAATTTTTCTTCAGGCACTAAATATTACAGTGCAAACTTAGCCTTCTAGAAGACTACATAGGTGCAAATGTTGAATCACCATAAATCCCTTTCAGATCGATCGTTGCAAAATGAGTAAATCATATTCTGAAACCCTACCATTAGGTCACATAGTACATTCATATGCAATGAAGATGGTCCCATAATCGGATCCTGAAAACATCTTTGAGACAGAAAGTTATCACTTATGCAAAATGGCCACTCTGAAACTTAACACCTTTCTGCACTGCAAACTGAACAAATTGCCTCTAAAACTGGACTCATAGGGTCATCAAAAAGATCTTTCAGAAACTCAACCTCTGGATCCTGATTGAATGCCAGATGTAGAACATGAACCCTCAATTATCTTGTTCTAAAAATAGACCACTGAATTGATACCAGTCTGCAAAGATAGCACCTTAACACTTTTCTGAACTAAAACACAATAAATATGCAGAAAACTAATCTGGATTTAATTTGGAAAAGTAATCAACTGGATTGATCAAAGTTTGGGAATCTTCAGAGGAGTTCATTCCTAGGTCTATAATGTAAATCCATATTCAATTATGCTTGACCTCAAATGGGGTGCAAATGGGGAAAGGACAAAGTACGTCATTTAAATCTTAATTCTACAGTTCAGTGAAATTTATAATAAATTAGAAACGGAAAGGCTCTGGAAAAGTGGATAAATGGATTGGTAGGAGTCTGTAAATCTTTAGGTAGGTACACTCATATGTTTGAAATACAAGGGAAAATTAAATTATCCAAAATGTTCACCTGGGTATAGATTTTGAAGACCTCAAAGTGGACAACTCACCAATTTTGTACTTGAATACACAGGATATCAGAATTAATCACTATCAGAACGGTTCTTGAAAACTTGTCATCTGATTTCATAAAGATCTGCAGACTAGAAAATATGGAGTGTGTGACCACTGGAACACAGTACAAAAGGAATTTTCTCAATTGGATAAACTGGTCAAAAGTTATAGCATGTCAAACTGGGCTATTCAGATTTCTAGGCAGGACAAAAATGCAGACAGTTCATGAACAACCAACTTTGGAAAATATGAAAACTTATCAAATGTATCCGGAATGACCTGAGGTTTTAAACATAAGTTCTCTGATATGCATGGAACACATTCCCAAAGTGATGAACTATGAAATTCAACAGGGTGTAAGATACTCAGAAGCAAAGTAGGCTCCGGACAACAAAATGGCACTTAGCAAAGATGCAGAATTAGGTGACCCCCTCAAAATGACTACTCCCTAAACATGTCAGAATTGGAAATCAGGAGCTGGGACCCACTGCATACATCAAATGGAAGGCATTAAAGCCTCCTCCAAATTTTTACCTTATGAAAATCATCCGGGCATCCTTTTCAATCACTCCAACTGAGCCTTCCTACACAAATTTTCAAAGGTACTCACTTTGCTTAACTGAAAAACTTCAAATGGTCACTCCAAATTTGTTCCAAATTTAGGAGTACCAACATAGGCTCTAACTGAGGATGGTTAAATGCAAGTTTATACTGAGAACCACAGATCTCTGGAGTAGCAGACGACCCCAAAAAAACTTCAAAATCAGAATTTATCTTTTCTCCTTCTCTTCTCATCTTTCCACTAACACTTCTCAAAACTTTTCTCTTTTCTCAAAAATGGGGAAACCTCTAACTGAAAGAAAACACACAACTGAAAGGGAAAGCCACTGTATGATATGTACATTATCTACAAGAGGCCCAAAGCCCCAAAACTGAGATTAACTCTTACCTCTGTCAAACACAAAGCTCCCTGCCCCATGTTTCAAAAATATGATATCAGTGCCACTCTTAACTGCCTGATTCAAGCAACTGTAATCATGTATCAACTTATCATATGACAAAAAATCAGAAATTTCTTCATATGAACTTTTATGAACCTTAGGCAGATTGTCATCATAAAGAATTTGTGGCATATATATGTCACATTCGTTAGATAAGAACATGCTTTAATATTTGTGACATTTAACATCTTCCATTTGTAAACCACAATTGACAAACTCACCATTTAACTCAAAGGGGGGACATTCAATTTCTGTCATACTATTTGGGTAAACATCATTAATTTCCCTCACATCCATCATTTGCACTTCAAGAGAAAACATACCTTGATCTTTATGCAAAATCTCAGAGGCCTCATCACTTGGAAAATGATTATCAAACTTAGGAGACTCATCAAATATAACATGATAAATCTTCTTAGGATATGGAGCAACAACCTCAGCATCAAAAAGAGGAGCACCTTGCAGCTTATCATCATCAAACAAACTCAAAGAAAATTGGTGGGTGGGAGGGAAAATACCAGCACATTTGATTTCCTCTTTTGAAGCTTGAGCCACTGATCGACCACTATTAAATAGTTTAAAGGAAGAATTAGAATCCAAACAAGATTCAAAATCCACACTATTCTCTAAATCAGTACTCAGTTCAATACTTAGATTTTCCACATCTAGTGAATCTGAAACCACACTGAAAATATCATCATCTGATAAATCAAACTGAATTTTATTGTAGCCTAGTGAAGAAGGAGTGCAAGAAGAAACAGTATCACATATGTCAAAATCAGAATGTTGTGATTCA
>MU226634.1:2500714-2530604 GCA_018584345.1 Thuja plicata | reverse complement strand
GTACTGGATCATGCCCGTAGACACGCAACCTGAGTCCATTAGCCCAACTCTGCAAGTAGGCCTTGCCATGAATGCTCACCAACTGATCACGACCTCCCAGGACGAGAAGTGACCCCTGACGACCGCCACTCAATTTCTCATCAATGAGTCCTCGATCATGACCATGCCTTTAGCCAACTACAACTAAGAGAAATAACTTCTGATTGGACTCTGTATCTCTTTCCACGCCTCTGAATCTCCCTTTCTTCACCGACATTAAAACAAATCTAATCTAGGGATCAACAGACTCTTTGTGCATGGCCTTTCTGCAATTAGACCCTTCTGATCAATTTTGGAACACGAGCACATAGAAACCATGGTTGCTGAGCATTCATAGCGCCAAATCTGCCGCCAATCTTTCAAATTCAAAGTCCTGTGACCTCGAGACTGAACGTTAGTCTCTTTATCACGAGCATTGGTCCTCAACCATGGTATCATCTCAAGACCTGGCGACAAAGCAATTTTTACCCCTGGTAAACCCGAGTCCAGATCCAGCGACATCCCAACTGTGAAATATCAAATTCACAAGGTAATTTACTTAACTCATCATCCATCCAGCAACCCAGCGCCTAACTGCCTCTCATGACCGCCACGGTTGTCACCCAGTCGCCAGATGCCATTTTTTTGTCCCAAGACTCTGCGACCACACCAGTCACCAAGTTAGGAGAACCAAGTACCGAGCCCTTTGACTTATCTTAACAGTCAGCACGTGTCCCTTATCTGTTCCTGCGACATCCCGAGTACCCTTATCACTGAGTCGGGAGTAATTTTCTCATAGGGCACTTTGATCACCAGACTTAGCAACCACCGTAGGATCCTCTAAGCCTTGCATCGGATGGCCATCGTTAAGTCGCTA
Source organism: Thuja plicata (assembly GCA_018584345.1). Lineage (NCBI taxonomy): Eukaryota > Viridiplantae > Streptophyta > Pinopsida > Cupressales > Cupressaceae > Thuja > Thuja plicata. Next base: position 2,529,709 of record MU226634.1, on the reverse strand, counting down.
GATAACTAAGTATACCCTTAACTTATCCAGCGATTCTGTGACATAGGGAAAAGAACACTTAGTCTCCAAGTCGCGTGATCCAATTTACTTCGTCTGGTGATTACCCGACTGAGGGCCCGCATCCACACGTCTTATGCCATCTGTCACACAGCCACTGGTTCATCTGTTTGCACATTGGAATGCTAAGTCATCACTTCTTTCCCGTGACATCACGACAATCCTTAGTCGCCAAGCCTGAGAAACTTTCACTAACTGCCAGGAACATCTCGCGATCACCCGACTTAGTGGGTCCCGTCTTTCACAAAGGCATGCAACATTGTTATTCCACGACATCGTGACTGCAGAGAAGTAGCCAAGTCAGAAGACACAGACAGAATATTCCAAAGTGTTAAGAGACTATGTGACACAAGGAAAGCACAGAGTCGGGAGAAGAACAGGAATATTCGACTAAGGCAAAGCGATAATGCGACTGAGAAATAAGCACATGCTCTTAGTGATTGAAAAAGTAACTGTGAAACATAAGAGCCAAGGGCTAGGGTTTATTACATTTTTCAAACATGAAAGACTCAGGGTTTTTTAGGGTTTTTTAAAGGGTTTAACAGAGTCAAGACCTGGAGACCATGAAAAACACAACAGAGGACTACCAGACAGGGGAGACTAGACCAAATTGCACAGGCATGAGAAATTTGGGCAACAAGTACTCCTATGATTACTAGTTTTAAGTTGACAAATATTTATGATACACCTAATAAAAATTAAACAAGATACATATCTATTATTGGTGGATTTTTATACTTAACACAAACTAGACCATATATCATAAATGTTGTTTGCATTACTGCTATATTTTAAGCATAACTGAATGAATGACATATTTTTGATAAAAGGATTTTTCAGATACTGGAAGTGAATAACTAATTATGGCTTATGGTATGGTAAAGATTATTATTTCACATTGATTGAATATATTGATGCGGATTGAGAAGGTAATGTGGATGACATAAATAACACAAGTGGACGAGCATTCTTCTTGGGTAAGAGATTAGCTTTATGGGATAGTAAGAAATAATATTTCATATGATGTAGGAACATCTTGGGATCTTGGAAATCTTGCATCCACAAAAAACATTTTATTTCAATTATTAGTCTGTTATGCTTTCAGTTTGGTGTTTTTGTTGGTGATAGATCTATACTTGTTCTTTTTGGTTGTTTTCATGGTCCAATGTTTCTGCCTTAGTGATAGAGTATTTATAGATTTGTTATGGATCATTTCCTATGATCATAGCTCATTTGGTTTGATTGTGCATGACTTTTATTAGATTCTTTGAGTGTCTCTACTTTTCTTCATGTTACCCTTCTTTGGTTGGATTTATCATCATTTTTGCAATCTACCCATTGGTTTTTCTAAGTGAGGTCATGCAGGCTCACTTATACCATTGAGGCTAACCTTGTTGTATGATCACATCCCTTATTGTTCGCATTGGATTTTGATCCAATTGTTTTGAGTCTTGACCTAATTGTTGTAACATGTTTTCTTATTCTTGGTAAATTTGATCTTTTATTTGGCGATTGATGATTATGATTTATATTTAAGCTTATGGACTTATTCCTAAGGGATAAGAGAGTTTCATAAGATTATCTAGCCCAACTTGGCGAGTGTATGTCTAGCATGTGAGAATGCATGTTACAGATCTATTATAGTTCATTTACTAATCACAATTAAAGGTTGATCTCTCATTTTCTCATTGTTGTCCTATTTATTTTGTTATTTTCATGGTTTTGTAATGGTTGCAAGGATCAGACTGATCTTTCAAGGTTTCTCCATCCTTGACTACATCAAGTGGTATCATAGAAAGGTTTTACATCCTATTGGTTTTCTTGTGAGGTGGAAATTGACAAGATCTAACCTACGGTGACTGAGATTTGTGAAGATGGATAGGAGAAATGCTAGAAGTGGAGCACAACATGCAGATCTAGTTGTTTTGAATTTGTTGAGGCAAATATCTGCAAGATTAAAAGTAGTAGAGATGACCCAGAGGGGAGGAAAATATAGAGAAGATGTAGGTTATTAAGAAGGAGATGAACATAACCAGAATCAAGCTGTAGAAGGAAATAACCCAAAAGAATAACCTAAGTTGACAAACGGTGAGGAAATATTCATTAGGTCGTTGACTAATGTTAACCGAAGACCTCATATAATTCCACTTGATTATCACTGTAACCTAGATGATGATGAGTCGATAGATTGGATCACAGACATGGATAAATATTTTGAGCTTGAAGAAACTAATGAAGAAAGGAAAGTGAAGTATGCTTGCACAAAATCAAAATGAAATGCATCCCTATGGTGGGAACATTTTTAGATAGAATGACAAAGGAGAGATAAAGACAATATCAAATCTATGGAGGGGATGGTGAAAAAGTTTAATGCTAAGTTTTTGGCTGAGGACTATCAAGTAAGTTTGTTTAGATAGTTGCAAAACTTGAAGAAGAAATATCTAAGTGTTAAGAGTTATAGTAAAGAATTCTACAATTTGAACATCATATCTAGTCATGTAGATGATGAAGATGAACAATTTTATTTCTATCTTAATGGTTTGAGGATGTCAATTCAGGATGAAGTCAGTCTAGTGCAGATTAGAAGTGTGGAAGAGGCTTATAAGTGGGCCTTGAAAGATGATGAAAATATTAACCGAAGATAGGAGTAGAGATAAAGAGATAGAGGTGGAAGATTTCAAAGAGATAGAGGTAGATATACTACATATCAGAGTAAAAATTAGCTAAAATGTAAGGACACTGATCGGTATAGGAGGAATGATAGGAGTTCCTATCAGAATGAAGGGAAATAATGTGGTAAAAGAAGGAATTTTAGTGGCCCACTTGTTTCAAATGTGGTGAAGCATGGCATGGTGCCTTTGAATGCAAGAAAGGTAAGTGTGAGAAGAAGGCATAGGGTAGTAGGAGAAAAAACATTTGCTAATGAAGATTCCAGTGGTTCAGTGATCAATAATCAAGAAAAGGAAGGTGCAACCTTGATGACTAGGAGGATTCTATATCATGGGGAGCAAGAGATGAAATCTATATAGAGGAATAATTTGTTTAGAACAAGATGTAAGATACAAAACAAAGATGTGTAATGTTTTCATAAACAATGGAAGTTCTGATAATCTTTCTTCAAAGGGGTTTGTTGACAAATTGATGTTGGAGAGGATGAAGCATCCTAATCCTTATTATATTGATAGATCCAAGATGAAGACAAGGTGATAGTAAGTGAACAATTCCTAATTAAATTCAAGATTGGGAAGTACTAAAATGATTTTTTGTGTGATATTAGGCCTATGGATGTGTGGCATATCTTGTTGGGTAGACCATGGCTATATAATAGGCAAGCCATACATGATGGTAGAAAGAATATTTAAACTATTATTGCTAATGGGATGAAACAAAATTTGTTTCCTTTAGAGGAACCTCTTAAGAGTTAAGTATGCACTAGTGAATGAATTTGTTTGGTAGATGGAAGGAATTTTTTGGATGACATGAAGAATAATAATGTATATTTTTATTTAGTACCTAATAAGTCTAAAGAGATGGATTTGGTAGAAGAACATTTTGAATAAATTATTGGGTCGTTGAATGAGTAGGGTGACATCATATCTAATAATGTACCTCATGGATTACCACCAATAAGAAGTATTAGTCATTGCATGGATTTGATACAGGGTCTACTTTAGAAAAAAGTGTAGCATATAGGATGACACCAGCAGAGAACGAAGAACTCAATAGGAAAGTGCAAGATTTGTTAGAGAGAGGACTAATCAAAGAAAGTATGAGTCCATGTACAATACCTATTGTATTAGCAACTAAGAAAGATGGACAATGGAGGACGTGTACTGATTCAAGAGCCATTAATCATATTATAATTAAGTATTGGCTTCATTTTCCAATGATTTATGATTTGATTGATTATTTGATGTGGAGCTAAGTATTTCACCAAGATTTACTTGAAGAGTGGATATTATCATATTATAATCAAAGAAGGTGATGAGTGGGAGACGTTATTTAAGATAAATGATGGGTTGCATGAGTGGTTGGTAATGCCTTTTGGAATGTCTAATGCACCTAGTACTTTCATGAGGTTAATGAGTGAAGTCATGAAGAAATTATCAGGTAAGTTTTTCATTGTGTATTTGGATGACATCTTAATATTTAGTAAAAGAAAATAGCAACGTTTGTTGCATGTTAAAAAAATATTGCAGAGGTTGAGAGAAGAGAAGTTGTTGATAAACATCAAGAAGTGAAATTTCATTAAAGAGGAGTTATTGTACTTGGGATTTGTAATGTTAGTTGAGGGATTAAGGATGGACCCTAAGAAAGTGAAATCCACTGATCAGTGGTCTACACCTAAGATTTTTGGAGAAATAAGATCATTTCATGGGTTTACTAGTTTCTATTGGAAGTAACTTTAGTTCAATATGTGGACTGATGACTAAAACTATGAGAGGAAATAAAAAAGATTGCAAATGGACACATGGAGCGCAAAGAAGTTTTGAATTTATGAAGTAAAAGGTGACAGAATAACTAGTATTATCTTTACATAATTTTAATAAGGCATTTCAAGCAGAACATGATGGTAGTTGAAATACAATTGGAGTTTTTTTTACTCAATAAGGGAGACTTATTTCCTATTTTAGTGAGAGTTTGAATGATGGCAAAAGGAGGTGTTTAGTGTATGATTAATAATTCTATGCTATAATTTAATATTTGAATAAGTAGAGACATTATTTGTTACCTAGGGAGTTTTTTTTGTACACTAATAATCAAGAATTGAAGTATTTGGGCAAACAAAGTAAGTTGAATCAAAAACATATGAGATGGGTAGAGTTCATGTAGAGGAACACATTTTTGTTGAAACATAAGAGTGGTGTGGAAAATAAAGTTGTTGATGCTTTGAGTAAAAGGAATTTTTTGACTAACATGAATATTGTAGTATTGGGTTTTGATGAATTGAACACCTTGTATAAGGAAGATCTGGACATTGTTGAATCTTGGAAGGCTTGTGAAGAACCAACTATTGCAGATAGAAGTAAGTGGTTAGATTATTTAATTATAGATGGAATGTTTTTTAGAGGTAATCAGTTACATATATCTAGGAGTTCCATGAGAGAGAATGTAATTAAGAATAATTGTTGTGGAGGTTTAGAATAAAATTTTGGCATTGATAAGACAATAGCTTTTGTGAGTGAGAATTAATTTTGGCTACAAGTTCATAAGAATGTGAGAAATTTAGTATAGATTTGTAAGGTATGTCAAGTTGCAAAAGGTAGTATTCAGCATGTGGGGTTGTATACACCTTTGATAGTACCAACTAGACCTTGGGAGGAGATTAGTATGAATTTTGTGCTTGGTTTTCCAAGAACACGGAGAGGTTATGATTTTTTTTTCTTGTAGATAGATTTTCTAAGATGACACATTTAATTCCTTGTAAGAAGACTGCATATGCAATGCGTGTAGCTGATTTATTTTTCAAGGGAATTGTGAGATTACATGGAATACCTAAGAGCATTGTATCAGATAGGGACAATAGATTTGTTGGTTATTTTTGGAGGAAACATTGGAAGAAGTTGAAAGATGATTTAAAATTTAGTTCTAATTTTCATCTGCAAACTAATGGACATACATAAGTTGTGAAAAAGAGTTTAGGGAGCTTATTGAGGTGTTTGGTTGGAGATTATTCTAGAAATTAGGATTTAGTTTTACCTCAAGCAGAGTTTACTTACAATAAATCATTTAATATGAGCACATGGAAGACACAATTTGAAGTGGTTATTGGTTTTAATCCTAAGGGAGTGTCATAATTAAGGGATATTAGTAATGATGTTAACAAGAGTGCTGGAGAAAAAGATTTTTCTAAGGTTATGAATTCATTGCATGAAGGAGTGAGACATCATTTGGAGGAAATGAATCAATTTTATAAAAGGAGAGAAGATAGGAAGTGAAGACATAAAAAAATTCAAGTGGGAGATGAAATTATTAAGTACTTGCAGAAGGGTAGGTTTACTGTTGGTACTTATAATAATTTGAAGATGAAGAATTTTGGTCCTTGTAAGATCTTTAGGAGATTTGAACTAGGGAATGCATATGAAGTGAAATTATCAGAGGTCATGGATATATCATAGGTATTTAATGTTTTTTTTTTGTTTTAAATTAATATCATGATTAAGATTATAATGGTATTGATGAATCAGAGATTAGACACCATTATCCTAAGAATCAATTGGAACAAGTAGAGAAGAATTTCCATAATAGAGTTGGTTAGAATACAAGAGGTAAGTAGTATATAAAATATATTGTCAAGTGGAAGCATAGACTAGTGGAAGATTATTCATGGATTTCTCAGGCTAAGGTTGACTAATTTGGTTTTCCTTTGGACCCAAAAGACTATGAGACTCACTTTTCAATTACCCCACATGTTTTATTTAGGGGCATCTTGGGATATTGGAAATCTTTCATCCACCAATAAAAATTTCTTTTAGTTGTTAGTGTTTTATGCTTTTAGTCTGGTATTTCTGTTGGTGATAGATCTGTAGTTGTTCTTTTTGGTTGTGGTTATGACAAAGTTTTATCTATTCGTGATGGATCATTTCCTATTATTTCACCTCATTTCATTTCATCATACATGAGTTATTATAGGTTCTTTGTGATTCTGTATTGTTCTTCATGTTACCGGTCTATGGTTGGGTTTTCAATCATTTTCTCAATCTACCGGTTATTTTTTTTTAGGGAGATCCTACTAGCTCACTTATACATTTGAGAGAGACCTTATTGTATGATCACATCTCTTATTTTTTGCATTAGAGGTTGATCTATTTGTTTTGGGTCTAGACCTAATTATTGTAACATATTTTCTTATTCTTGGAAAATTTGATCTTTTCTAGGCCGACCAGTAATTGTGATTGTTATTTAAGCTTATGGAAATATTCATAAGATATAAAATATTTACATAAGATTATCTAGTGTAGTTTAGCTAGGATTTGTAAGAGATTTATGATCATAATTAGGCATGTATGTCTAACATGTGAGGTTGCATGTTTCAGATCTATTGTAATTGATTTAATGATCATAATTGAATACTGGTCTATCATTTTCTCATTGTTCTCTTGTTGTTCTTATTTTTTACATGATGTTGTAATGGCTTCAAGGATCAAACAGATCTTTTGAGGTTTCTCCATCCTTCACTACATCAACATATCGCAATATATTGCTAAATATTAGTATGTTGTTGCTACTTTTAATTATACATAAGTGATATGGATAAAACAAATGTTGAAAGATATGAGAGTATTTATTGATGAGCCTATTGCTATCTATTGTGAAAATTCAAGTTCTGTTAATATTTCAAAGAACAATGTGTTGCATTCAAAGACAAATCATCTTTCTATCAACTATCATTTCTTGAGAGATAAATTCTGTGAGAAAGAAGTTAGATTGGACTATTTATTTGCTAAAGAGTAGATTGTAGATATATTCATGAATCCCTTGCCAAAGGAAACTTATGAGTATCTATGAGGTAATGATCGGGTGATTTTCCCTCCTGATCAGAGCTAGAGATGAATTGAGATTCATCAGTCCAACGTTCCTATAGATGTATCATTCTTTTGTATTTATGGTTTTTTGTGGCTACTCCTTAAACTAAGTAGTGTGCAAACTATATTTTATGAGGTATGTTATTCAAATATATTTTCATAAGATGTTTTTTTAATAATTTTGTCCTCTATCATTTAGTGGATACATGTGCCTTTATTATTGATGTCAATGGAGGAGATATGTTCATATGAAAAACAAGAGAGATTTGGGAAGAGATATTCAATGTGAGACTAAGGAGGAGAGATTGTAAACAAAGATGTTATAGTTTGGATATTGCTGGTATTATTGTTTCTTTGTACATTAAATAAATTTTTGGCACCATATATTTTCATCAATGCCAAAGGTGGAGATATTTTTATTGTTGAAATTAATGTTTTGTCCTTGATGTCAACATATTCCTACTATTGAAGATATTATTCCTAGTATGTTCAGTTAGATGATTTATATGGTATGGTTGTTGTATTAAATATATAATACTAGGATTGTATAGTTTAATTCTTGGATGTCTAAAATTGATTCTATAAAGTGGAAGAATTTCAAATGATGTTTTGAGAGAGTTGTGATTGATTTATCAGAGGCACTTATTTTGGTTGTTTACTCTATGACTGTATTCATTCATTGGATTAGTGTGGATCGGTTTGTCAATATCATTTGTTTCTTACCTCGTGGTCAGTTAGGGACATCGATGTGTGTCCCTAGCTCGATTCATTCTTGATTTGGATGCTGGAAAGCTATTTTTCTTTTATGACAGTGGTTGCTAATTAGTGTTCCTAATGAACAGTGCAAAGATGAGATTGATTGACATGCCAAAGTTGTTGTTGATAATGTCTTGGTATTTCACATATCTTGCTAATATTTCTTGATGATGTTATATTCATGTTTTTGGATAGCATTGAATTATGTGATCTCGTTTGAATAATTTCCTTGAGGCATGTTTATTTTCTTAGCTGACTTGGTGATGCAGCACATTGTGAAGGTTTGTGGCATGAGCTACAAATATAGAGCATGCTCAAGGATGTTTTTATAGATTGTTGTTATGTCTTAGTTGACACTCAATGGATTGCATCAAGTATTGAGATGGAATGAACTAATATTTTGTAATAAGGTACCTAGTTGACCTAGTTGAGATAAATTGATGTAATTTGTATATATATATGAAATCACTTTTAATTATGAAAGTATGAGAGAGAGAGTGTGCGAGTGTATGATGCTGAAGAGAAGATGTATGACTAGAATATACAATTGAGGTAGATATATTTTGCATTTCATTGGAACTATTTTGGAATATCAGAGTTTTTTTTTTCATTTGTGAGTTTAGAAAGTGTGTCTTCTATGATTTTTACTCAGAGAATGTTGTAAGACAGTTAGCCTTTCGTGAGATTGTGTTCCTTATTGTATTTGAGTAGTGAGCTCTAGGCATTGTGCCTGAATGCATGTGTATTTCCCTTTTTAATACTTCTAATAGGGTATAGTGCTTTTTAATAAAGTACATTCATCATGTGGGTTCCATCCCCGCCATGGTTTTTCCCCTAATAGGGTTTCCATGTAAAAAATCTTGGTGTTATGTGTTTTTCAGTATGTTGATATATTTCTTACATTTTTATCATTAAGATCTAATATTAAAGTTTTTAATTTGGTTAAAGATTATTGATATTGTGACACAAATAATTCATATCCCTTAGTTGTGTGTTCTATCCTAAGATCTAAGAAATATAGATTTATATTAGTTGTCTACTTTGACCAAAATTTGATTATAGCCTGAAAAACCATCCTCAATCAGCTTTGCCAATTTCATCTTCATCAACTAGTCAACCTTGGGATTCAATGGCCTTCACTTCTTCCTGACTAATTTTCTATTTTATTCTAGATCTATGGTATAATGGGATAGTTCGGGATCAAACCCCTTCAAATATATCACTATATTATTTGCAAAATGAAATAAATGTTTTCTATTCATTTCTGGTACATACCTTGATAACTTTTCAAATATTGTCCTTCATGATCTCAATAGATTCATAATGATCCTATTTGACTAATATGTTAATTTTTTTTGCTCTTTCCTGATCATTAAAATTAAATATCGACATGTGTATATGAAAATTATACCTGCATGAAATTAGTATTGTTACTATTAATTCAATTTCAAAATATGCAAAATTAAGCTAATTGAATTGAAATGAATAATGATAATCTCATGGCTCTCTATCTAGGAAAGGAAATAGGATGATATTACCTTAAGCATCAATTAATGACACCCCTAGTGTAGATGTCATGTTAGAATAGTCCCAAAGGATAACTGAGAGGGGGGGGGGGTGAATCAGTTATCAGCTAATTTAATTATTTTTCTCTATTAACTCTAGAATACAATTAAGTAAATGCATATTTGGATAACACAATAGACAAAACCACAACTTGGTTACGGGAAAACCAAATGGTAAAAATCCCGGTGGGAATTAGCACCCACAATGAACTATACTTATTTATAATAATCCCTGTGAGAAGATCTAGCAACCCTATTAGGAGTTGTTCTTTACAATGCAATAAGTGTAGTGACCTATTTAAGGGTCTGACCCTGTTAGGAGTCTTTTAAAAATAACCCTGTTAAGGGTGAGGACTCACTATCCAAAAGCTCACTTCTTTAATGGTGAAGGCTACAACCTTATGTAGAAAAAATATACACTATATCTGAAGATGAACTATAGAGTAGACCTACTATCTTGATCAGTTCCAATGTATTGTAATCTTCCACTGCTACTTCACATATATCCTTGATGAATGAAATGCAACTGATATTCTTCTCTGTACTTTTTCTATCACTTATCTTATCATTCACACTTAGCGTTCACAAATGAACTACTATAAGTATCTTCCTCAAAGTATGAGATCATGGGACCTATTAGGAAACTCTTCATAAAATCCTTGTCGGCTAAACTAATCACACAAGCATAATTACAACAGCGGAATATAAAATGAATAGGTGCAATGCTTCACAAAGTCGGCTTCACTAAATTAAATCCAACATTGCAATCTTGTTAAAACACATTTGATGCCTTTAGATAACTATCTTCCACTCATAACTAATCTTGAATACACACACGCATATACTAAAGATAAGTGCAACTCAAGAACCAGTGCAAATACGTTGGCTACCTACAGATAAACTCCAGAAACTGTAACTGCCAATAACATATTAACACAACTTATCTGAAACATCAAATCTGATCCTGGATGTATGAACAGAGCATCAAAAACATGTCTACAACATGAATATAGCCGTGCAAGGTTTAATATCATCATTCTAATAAGTACATATAGAAAACTATTGTATATTATATGTTGTCATCAATGACAAACATACAAACAAATAGCTGCCAGAAGTAAATCTCCAACAATATCCACCTTTGACATTGATGGCAACATATGATATTAAAAACATCTTCAGCACATGGTGTCCTCTATATTTTTACAATATTCTCAATATCCTCATCAAAGATTCCTCTACACTGCTGCAACTCTTTTGTCTATGTTTTTGAGATACATGATTATATACTCCCCTAGAGTATATTCTCCCACTTACTAGATACTCCCCCTTTGACATCAATGGAAAAGGGCACAATAAAAAATTAGGCACAGGTACTACTCCAGAAATAGAGTAGTCAACCATTCATTAGTCACCATGGACTGATGTACTTGTTGCTTTATCTAATCAGACTCAGGAAAGGGAATTACTCTCAACTTCTCCCTGAGATACTCAAAAGTATCTTTTGATAAAGACTTTGTGAAAATATCTGCCAACTATTCTTTAGTGCTTACATAGTCCAATTTTACTTCATTATCTGCAACTTTTTCTCTAAGAAAATGGTATTTAATCTCAATGTGTTTTATCTTTGCGTGCATCACAGGGTTTTTGGACATGTTCATAGTACTGGTGTTATCACAATGAATAAAAATAGGATAATCAACCTGAATACCAAAATCTTTAACCATCTTCTTGATCCAAACCATTGTTGAACAATTCAATGCTGCTGCAACATATTCAGCTTCTGCTGTTGACTGAGAGATACAATTCTTCTTCTTTCTTATCCAAGAAACCAACCTATCTCCAAGAAATACTGCTCCTCTAGAAGTACTCTTCCTATCATCAATACAACCTACCCAATTTGCATTTGTATATACATAAAGTTTTATATTCTCTAATTTAGGATACCATAAACCATAGTCTATAGTTCCCTTTAGATATTTGAATATTCTCTTTATTGCCATTAGGTGATCTGCTTGGGTTTAGTTGCAAATATACCAACAATGCCAACTGCATTAGATATGTCTGGTCTAGACTGAATAAGATATATAAGTTTTCCAATCATAGATTTGTACAATGTCTTGTCAACTGCTGTGGAATCATCCTCTTTAGAAAGATTTCTTCCTATTATCATAGGAGTGCATACTGGATTATAGTCTTCCATCTTGAAAGTCTTCAATATTTCCTTTACATATTTGGACTGATTTATGAATATTCCTTTATCTGTTTACTTTACATTCAATCCCAAAAAATATTTTATAGGACCAATCATGCTCATTTCAAATTCATTCTACATTTCTTTTGCAAATTCTACACTAATCTTGTCATTACCTCCAAAGATAATGTCATCAACAAATATGGAAATAAGTAATAATCCATAAAGTGTCTCTCTTATGAATAAGTTGCAATCTTCTACTCCTTTCTTGAATCCAATCTTGGTAAGATATCCATCTAGTCTCTCATACCAAGCTCTTGGGGCCTTTTTAAGTCCATAGAGTGCTTTCTTCAATCTGTATACCATGTCTGGTTTATCTGATAGATTAAATCTTTCAGGATTTTCTATGTATACTTCTTCCTTCAAGTCACCATTTAGAAAAGTTTATTTGACATCCATTTGATATACTTTAAAATCTTTGAATGTTGCATAAGCCAAAAATAGTTTAATGGCTTCTAGTCTACTCACAGGAGAAAATGTGTCAGTGTAATCTATCCCTTCCCTCTGTGCATATCCTTTACACACTAGTCTTTCTTTGTTTTTGACCACTGTTCCATCTTCATTCATCTTATTCTTGAATACCCACTTTGTTCCAATCACATTTTTGTCACTAGGTCTCGGAACCAATTCACGTGTGTCATTTTTAATTATTTGATCTAATTCTTCTTCCATTGCTTTCTGCCTATCAGAATCTTTGCAAGCATCTTCAACACTTAAAGGTTCAATCTATGAAAGTAAATATACCTCTTCATCCACTGTTAAACTTTTTTCTTTAGATCTAGTCAAAACACTACTTCTCTGATCTCCAATGATATCATCTTTTGAATGATACCTAGATGTGAATTTTGAAACTTTAGGTGTGATATCCTCCTTTGTAATCTATGATTCTTCTTTTCTTGATTTCAGGTCATTGCATGATACATCAATGCAATCAAATATTTCTTCTATAACAATTTCCTTGTTGATGGGCCTAGGTTCATCTTCAATCATAGGTGCATATTCATAGTACCTTTCTTGAACCATAAACTTCTCATCAATATTTACATGAGTACTTTCAATTATCTTCTTTAATCTCAAATTAAAACATCTGTATGCTTTTCTTTTAGTAGAGTAACCAAGAAAATAACCTTCATCGCTTCTAGCATCAAACTTACCAACACCATCATCTCTCTTGATGTAGCACTTGCTGCCAAAGATTTTGAAGTATTTTACTGTAGGTACATTACCAAACCAAAGTTCATAAGGTGTCTTATCTGTGCCTGGTCTTAGTTGTGTTCAGTTGATAGTATAGACTATTGTATTGACTGCATCTCTCCAATAGGTGTGCACAAATTTTCCTTCAATTATCATAGTGCACACTATATCAAGTATGATCATGTTCCTTCTTTCTGCAATCCCATTCTGTTGAGGGGTTCTGGGTGCACTTAACTATCTTTTGATTCCATGTTCTTCACAGTAGTCATAAAACTGGTCAGAGGTGAATTCTCCTCCTATATCTGATCTCAGACACTTTAGTTTAATCCAGATTCATTTTCAACTTTAGCTTTGAATATTTTGAATTTCTCAAAGGATTCAAAATTCTCTTTTAAGAACACAACCCACATCATCCTTGAAAATTCATCAACACACAAAATGAAATACCTTTCTCCATAGTATGATCTAGTTTGATTAGGACCACATAAATCTATATGCACTAGGTCTAACTTGTTCTCAGCTGAGTTTTTCTTTCTTCTGAAAGAGCTCCTTACATGCTTTCCCTTAACACATTCCCTGCACATTGTGTCAACTAGTCTTGCAATACTTGGAAGGTCTCTAACTACCTTGAAATTTCTTATCTTTACTATATTGTCAAAATTGATGTGACAGAGTCTCTTGTGCCATAACCAACTATCATCCACTTTTAGAAAAAAAAACAACTTACATCTGAATTGAGATGAAAAACATTACCTTTTGTTTTTGAACCAGATGCAATCATGTCACCTTCTTTGTTGTTAATAATACATTTATTTTCTTTGAATTCCAAATGATAACCTTTGTCAAGTAGTTGTCCAACGCTTAGTAAGTTGTGATGTAATCCATCAACATACAGAACATCATCTATCTTGTTCTTTCCATCCAGGGTGATAGATCCTCTTCCTATGATAGGTTTAGGAGTGTTATCTCCAAATTTAACCATACCACCTTTTTACTTGTCCAGATGAACAAATCTGTCTTTATCACCTTTCATGTGGTGAGAGAATCTTCTATCAATGATCCAATCGGTTCTGATATCTACTTTGGAAATTATGGCTAACTCTTGTGCTTCCTTTTCATCTTCAATGTCCATTTTCTCAAGAAATTTTTCCATGTCTTTAATCGAAATGAATCCAATTTCATCCTCTCCTGAATCTTCATCTGTTACACCTTCTTCAACATGGTAGCATTCCTTACTATATTTAGGTTTGTAATCAGATCTAAAATTCTTGACTCTTGTGGGAAACTTGGATGCAAAGTGACCAATCTTGTTGCATGAAAATTTTTTGAATGGAAGTTGTCCTTCATACTTTCCTTTGCCTTTCTTTTCTCTTTTCTAAATCATGGCAATAATTTCTTCTAGTTCTTCATCAACTTCTTCTTTCTCATTAGAAGTATGTAAATTTTTCTTACCATGTATTGATGCTTTGAAGGTTGTTTCACTTTTGGATTCAGTCTTCATTCTTGATATCTCAAATGCAGAGATTTTTCTTATCAAAGTCTCTCTCTTGAAGTCTTTTGAAAATTGCATGGTTTCATCTAGAATATTGATCTTTCTCTCATAGTCTTCTATCAATGTAGTCATTAGCTTGTCCATTATGTCTTCTTCTGAGATTTCTCCACCATTGTTTCTGATTCCATAAACTACTTCATTTATCCTTTGATTGTAGGCTCTGATGTTCTCTTTAGGTAACATCTCAATATTGTTGTATTTCTTTTTCCATGTCTTCTTGCACGCATTATTTGCTTGGATATCTGCTTCAAACATGTCTTCTAAATACTTCTATATTGTGTATGCCTTGTCTACTTTCTTGATCTCAGAGAATTCACTATCAGATAGTGCACTTATAAGGGCTTCTTTGGAAACTGCATTAGCTGTGAATGTATCATTTTGTTTACTAGTGGCATCATCTCTTGCAAGGTCTTTTAGAGAGGGAATAACAACTTCTTGTGTGGCTATCTCAAAGATATCAAAACCAACACACTGTACATGTGTTATCATTTTGTTCTTCCAATCCAGATAGTTCTCTCCATCGAATGTAGGACTCTCTTTTCTGAAGTATGCCATCTGATCTACCTTAAACTGTTAGGATTTTTCTTCAAGGCACTTGGCTCTGATACCAATTGTTAGAATAGTCCCAAAGGATAAATAAGAGGGGGGGTGAATCAATTATCAGCTAAATTAATTCTTTTTCTCTATTAACTCTAGAATATAATAAAGTAAATGCATATTCAGATAACACAATAGACAACACCATAATTTGGTTACGGGGAAACCAAATGGTAAAAACCCCGGTGGAAATTAGCACCCACAATGAACTATACTTGTTTATAATAATCCCTGTGAGAACATCTTACAACCCTGTTAGGAGTTGTTCTTTACAATGAAATAAGTATAGTGACCTAGTTATGGGTCTGACCCTGTTAGGAGTCTTTTACAAATAACCCTGTTAAGGGTGAGGACTCACTGTCCAAAAGCTCATTGCTTCAATGGTGAAGGCTACAACCTTCTATAGAACAGATATACACTATATCTAAAGATGAACTATAGAGTAGACTTGCTGTCTTGATTAGTTCCAATGTATTTTAATCTTCCACTGCTACTTCACATAGATCCTTGATGAATGAAACACAACTGATATTCTACTCTGTACTTTTTCTGTCACTTATCTTATCATTCACACTTAGCGTTCACAAATGAACTACTATAAGTATCTTCCTCAAAGTATGAGATAATGGGACCTGTTAGGCAACTCTTCATAACATCCTTATCAGCTAAACTAATCACACAAGCATAATTACAATCATGCAATATAAACTAAATAGACGCGACGCTTCACAAAGTCGGCTTCACTAAGTTAACTCTAACATTACAATCTTGTTAAAACACGTTTGACGCCTTTAGATAACTATCTTCCACTCATCACTAATCTTGAATACAAACATGCATATCTCGAAGATAAGTGTAACTCAAGAACCAATGCAAATACGTCATCTCTGTACAGATAAACTCTAGAAACTGTAACTACCAATAACATATTAACGCAACTTATCTGAAACATCAAATCTAATCCTGCGTGTATGAATAGAGCATCAAAAATATGTCTACAACATGAATATAACCGCGCAAGGGTTAATATTATCATTCTGATAAGTACATATAGAACACTGATGTATATTATATGTTGTCATCAATGATAAACATACAAACAACTAGCTGCCAGAAGTAAATCTCCAACACATCTAGAGATATTAATATTATTATTAATATAAAATTCCCTTTTATCCATCTAACTATTTAATTAATTTATTCACTTATGGTATTTACGTATTTTATAAATACTATCCTAATTTATTTTATTTAAATACATTTCCCTCAAAAATCCCCCTTTTAATAAATCCATATTTATTAAAATCCCACCTCTTGCTAATAATCATGTAATCTTGATTAAAAAATCAATTTACCTCTAATCATGTGCACAATCCCCTTTGACTTTTAAGACCTAACCCTCAATATTAGCCACTCATCTCCCTTCCACCTCTTAATCCCAACCATCCATTTCCTTTTCAATTCTATAAAAGAGGCCTTCCTCTATTGCATTTGACCATCTCTCATCTTTGTTATTGTTATTATGCTAGAATTGTGCTAGATTTTTCATTTCTAGTTTCATTGCTTTCAAGCTTAAATTATTTAGATGTTACATTCTTGGATCATTTGGTAAAATCAATCTTAGTTTCCTTTTTCTTTTTTCATTTCAAATCCATGGTAGCTTAATAATTTGGAGAAGTTTGAGACTAGTTATTCCATACTAGTTCTTGAATCCTTCTTCGATCCATCCTTGTTACATTTGCATCAATCTTAAGCATTTTTCAGTTGAGCAAGTCCTAGATATTGTGTTTGAGAGAGAAAATTCACACCTCCATAAGATAAAAAAATAAAAGAAGCCTCTTGGGTGCATTTTGTTTTAGCTCTATCTAATGATATGAGGATAATTTTTTGTTTTCATGCTTGATTTTTATCTTATTTGAATCTTTGGATGCTAACCCTCTAATGGTTTTATGTTTTTGTGAATGATATTTTCCTTGTATATATTTAGGCATGCCCAGTGGGACCCACTTCTCTTTGACATTATATTCTCCTTCCCTTTTTGTTTCATTTCTGTCAAATTTTACAGCTCAATATCTGCATTTTACACAGAGGTGTCTGCGCAAATGCTGGTTCCTTCTGAATTGTTGTTTGGCATCTATGCTTAATCAGTGTCTGCACTTCATGAACTAGTGTATCTGATACAGACTAATTTTCTCAAGATTTTTCAAACCTAACCCTTTGTTTATCAATTTCTAACATTTTATGCTTCTTTTTAGTATTTTAGCATTCTGGTTTTTAGCAAAGATCCATTTTTGCAAGCATTTGTAATGTCAAAATTTATTTAAAAATAACAATCTTGATAAATCATTAGGGAATCTTAAGTTTTAGGGTTTGGGCAATCTTAACATAGGTCTTTCTGATTGATTTGAAAATTAAGAAAATGAGAATAGTAACTTTGTGTTCTATTTGTTGTGTTTTCTTTAACTTTGCAGATACAATAGCGTCTATGAAAATGTTGGTTCATGTTTTGTCATCTGCATAAATATTGGTCGAGATCAATCATATTTCAGCATCTGTGCTTCACCAACTGGCATCTCCACTGGTATTTCTTTTTTGGTGTCTTTCTGTGTTTGCTAGTATTTTCACTGCATTCTTTAATTTCAGGAAAAAACACAGAATCAATGTTTGTGCCCTAAACCAGTGTCTGCACTTTTTCTATTTTGATTTTGTCATTTTCTAACAAATTTTTGAGTGGGTTTTTGCTTGTACACTTGTGAAAGGCTAATTTTCATAAACTACTAAGTAGTTGTGTTCCAACACCGCTTGTCAAAGAGATGAATTCAAATGATTACTCATGTGTTTCTTGCAAGTTACCTTATGTGAAATCAACCAAATGATCATGCTTGTTAGCATTTTTGTTATTTCTTAGGCACATAGATTAACTAGAAGTATCTTTTTGTCTAATTTGAAGCAAGTGTTAGGGGAGTATGGTCTCTTCCCTTTTGGGAAGATAAAAAACCTAGACTCATTTTCTTTATCTTAAATAATTAAATCTTTGGGGAATGAATTAAGCTTCTCTTGTGTGTGTGGAGAAAATGATACTAGATAGGAGAGTATACTCTTTTCCATTTATGGGAAAATCAGAAATCTAAACTCATTTTTGTCACCAATCCATTTACTTTTCAAGATAAACCTTTAGAGGGCTTGCCAATGGAGCAATCTCTTGGGAATGATCCAAGTGGGGAATAAGAGAACCTGACTCCTTTCTCCCTACTATAATAAAAATATTCTTTCAATCCAAAGAGAGAGAAGACATGAATATTTTCTACCTCTAATGATCCCTCATTTGTAGGGCATCGATGCCTTAATCTTTCTATCCAGGACTACACTCGACTAGGCACTTTTTGGGCATTCTTTCTCTTAATCTTATTTATAGTACTACAAGGGGGGTACATTAAACTTTTTTAGGGCCACGAGGTCTGAATCTTGCTTGTGAGACTATACATTTTGGGTTCTTGTACGACTATACACCTTAATTTTGCTTGCAAAACTACACGGGGTATTCATGAATGGATGACCTTACTAAACACTGGTTAAAGTAGAAGCCTACTTGAACTACCTCCAAAAGTGTCATAATCTTTGTGCAAGGATTGATCCAAGTGTAATTTACCCAGATCAACTAAATATTTTACACCCAACATATGTATTCCCAGGGTTGTTTAAAGCATGATTGTGGCATGAGGGAGCTTATGCAATTCAAGCATTGAGTCTCTTTTCAAAACCCACAACATTCATAGTCCTGGCCAAAGCCAATATCACTTTGTATTAGGTGAAGGAATACTCAATGTGGGATAATATTTTGACACTAATCCAACTTCCTTAGGTAGGCATTTGTTTGTTTAACTTTGATCAAAGGCTTTAGACACCCCTACTCCTCAAGGTTTCTCTGTCCCTTGGTGGATTAATTTCAACATTTGAATCACCATGTTTCACTCAAGGTATACTTAGCGTAGTCACTACCTTGATGTATGATTGAAACTTTTTCTCTCAATTGAACAATAAAACCAAGATCCTATCAGGAACAATGGAATTTCCAATTGCAAACATTTGTTCTTGTGGCATGTCCAATCTAGGAATACATAAGAATGTCAAAACCCCATTACCTCCCATGATCAAAGAACAAAAGGAGACTACTCACAAGGCCAAACAATACCAATATATCCTTGATTCCATCAAGAAGGAGATTCACACATATGTATAATACGACAATGTTGTCTATAAAAAAAATATTGCATGTTTTAGAAACAAGTATCATAGGAACAATGCCTTTGTCAATTTTGAACAATATGACTAGCCGACACATCACTTCATCACCCAGTTTCTCCTCTTCTTATGTCCTTTCTAGCATGCACCTTAGGAACCTAATTTTAATCCTCATCCTTAGGAAATGCATCATCCAACCAACATAGAAAACATCGAATCAAAACCCATCACTATCCAATCAACTATCCAAAAATCCCAAAAGAAACATCAAATCCTGGTGTCACATCCTTTTGAGTTGCATAGTACCTACATCTTAATCCAAATCCTTCCTAGGCTTCCTTAGCTATGCATTGTTTAGGATAGCCCAATTTGTTCTTGTAACCTCATCACCTTGAGAGAACGTTTGGTTCACATCGACAAAGAATCATGTCTTTCGAAGACCATAAGTTTTTCCTAGGTTGACACCATCATCAAACTTACATTAGGGAAAAAAAATCATAATCCTTTGTTACATCAAGTCATCCTAGGTCCTTATTATATCCTTTTATCATTTAGCATCATCCCTTAATGCTTCATCCTAGGAATCTTGCATATCATCCATAGGAAATTGCATTAGCATCTTGCATTCTTTTAGCGACATTCATTTCAAGCCACTAGAAACAAGATCCAGGAAGAGGAAATACATGGGAACCAACTATGCCACTAATTTTCCTGGTCCATTGATAGATCATAACAATACCATGGTCTCTTTTGACCCTCATAATCAAGTACCGAGCGAACATATATGGGTTGGTCCTGATGAAACCCCTACTCAAAGTGTCATGGAAGCATTCATGATCCATCCTAGACATGTGAAAATGGTTAGCGTCATCATTGGACATAATAGTCATACTATTCTTTCCAACTTTTAGCAAGAAGGAATCAAACTGCCATCTAGGATTATGCCACCACAATTTGGACTATCTTTTAATATCCTAGCAGATTTTTCCCGTCCCATGGAGGAAGAAATATTTGATCCATGATTT
Organism: Thuja plicata; assembly: GCA_018584345.1. Taxonomy (NCBI): domain Eukaryota; kingdom Viridiplantae; phylum Streptophyta; class Pinopsida; order Cupressales; family Cupressaceae; genus Thuja; species Thuja plicata. Next base: position 2,508,941 of record MU226634.1, on the reverse strand, counting down.
AGGTCATCCTAAGTTGGATCCATTATGCCCCATCTTCTCCAACCAAAAGATATGCAACCCATAGGGCACATAATCAAACAAACAACACTTCTTTCTATCATGGGACCCCCACTCTTGCAAGCATCACAACATGTCCAAACATCCCAACCCATTCAACCCATTGCTTCTCAGCCAACCATAGTCCAATCCACAGTTGTTCAACCTATCTATACTCAACCAATTGCCTCACAACCATCAGGCACACAAGCTATGAGTACTACCAACTAGCCACCTCCCCAGCAACAATTCACTATTGGTATGCCACTCATAGGAATCTCCAACCATCCCTCATTCTCACAAGAGCCCACATTCCATGTCTAGCTAATAGTCACTCATCCTGCCTCAACACCACTTTTTATATCACTTGTGCAAGCACAAAATAATATCCCAACCTATCCGCAGATTCCTCTAGTTGTCCAAACTACACAAGCCACATCATCCTGTACTTTGGGCTACTCTTAGGATACTATGTAGGAAATTGGGATACCAACACAATTTGGCAATGCAAACCCTTCCACTTCCCAAGTGCAACCAGCCTTCATCAAACCCTTTGTCACACAACTCGTTGCACAACCTACCCAACATTAATTGCCATTTTACACCAACTACTTGGCCATGCCTCCATCTGCACCTTCACAAACAATCCCACCTTAGCAGCCCAACATTCCTGCTCACATCCACTGCTATCCTCCTCCCAGTAGGGGCACTTGCCCACAAGCCAATCATCCCTCACACAACAATACAACCATTCCACCAGTATATGGAGGGGCCAACCAAGTCCCTCCTATCTATCAAATGTCTCACCAAGAACAATCTCATTACCAACTATAGTACATCCATCAACCATTATTTTTGCCTCAACCTATTCACTAATCTCCTTATCACACCCCTTAATATTCTTTGAAAAATCCCCCTTATTCTCCAGCGCCTTTTGACCCATTTCATGCACCTAGACCCAACATGATGGGAGGACTGCCTCCTCCATCAGTCAACCAAGAGTGGGAAGAAATGAAGAATGCTCTTAAGGAGCTCTGAGCCAGGACCAAAACAAAGAAGTTCAAATTTGAAGAAATGTGTCCCTACCCTTTTGACTGATCCATTACGACAGTTCCTTTCCCCAAACATTTTGAAACTCCCAAACTTGACAAGAGGAGGGGGAAGGGAGCTCCTACTAGCCACGTCGAGTAATTTTACATGGCATATCAAGAGGTTGCAAACAATGATAACTTTATCCTACGCCTCTTTCCCAAAAGTATGGGAGGATTAGCTCTCAAATGGTTTTACAAGAACCCCTATTGTTTGATCATGTCATTTGTCAATTTGTCAGAAAAATTTGAGACCCAATATGCATATCTTGTTGAGAGTGAGTTATCTCTCCTATACATGTGTAATTCTAAGTAGAAAGGAGGCAAATACTAGTAGACTATATCCAAATATGGCAAGGCCTTACTACCTAATTATCTTATCAACCTCCTAAAAAACATCTAGTCAAACTTTTCATTGACAATATGCACCCTAAATTGGCACATCATGTCCACATGAACTATTTTCAGACATATCAAGAAATCCATAGAAAAGGCATGGACCTTTAAAAGGTTCTTATTGACAATGGAACCATCAAAATATACAATGAGATGAGTCACAACAGACCCAACAATGATAGATCTGACTACTAGAACAAAAATAAGAGCGTCATGATCGATGGTGCGATAGATACCAAGCATGTCTAGATTATCATTGATTGACCTAAAGTACCCACTCCCGCATACCAAAAATCAATGCCTGTGTATCCACAACATGTGTATCAACAACCTACATACAAACCTATTTCTACTCAAGAGACTGCACAAGCATATCCCCCTTTAGGTGCAAATTTTCAATCCAATTTTCAAAATCCTGCTAATCAAATGAACACTATATTTGTCCCCCAAGGATAAAAAAACCTCACTCTTAGAACATACAAAAGTGCACATTCACCCCTCTGGGTGAATCCATCGATGTCACATTTAAGAAGATGGCTTAAGGCCAATCTAAGTGTGTACCCACATACTCAACCTTTTGAAGAATCAGCACGAAAACCTACATGTTATAGGGATAATGAGTATTGTGAATATCACTTTGTTAAGTGACACACAATAGAAAAGTGCATGAAGTTCAAACATTATATTCAAGATCTCATAGAAAATAAGATATCACTATTGATGCACCAACTCAACCCTCACCAAATACTAATCTCCAAATCTACCAAAACGTGTTTCCTCAACATGACACTGGGAAAGGCCCTACCAATCCCGCTTAACCCTCTAACCAAGGGAAGGGAAAACAAGGAGATAATGCTAACAAGAAAGATTACACTTCTTCATACATCAATTATGATAAGCTCATAGGTTGTATCTCCCAAGTTGAACCCTCAGTTGATGTCATCCATATCAAGGGTGTAGACAACCACTATGCGGTTACCACCCTCCAAGGAAGAATAACTGTCATAGGTGCTAGTGCTTATCCTCCTTCTGGAGCAAATTAAAATTTACTTGAACACCTAGGGAACACCCCCACACATATATCCATCTTGGATCTCCTTCACACTTCACCGGTCCACCAAAAAATCCTTAACAAAGCCATACAAGATTCTCATGTCCCCAGTGACATTGATCCTACGCAATTCCAAAATAGTGTGGGTTGCTTATCTGCATCTTGTAGAATCTCTTTCAAGCCAGCCAACATGCCCTCAATTGAACAAGACCATAATCTCCCCCTCTGTATCATCAACATGGTCAATGAATTTTCCGTCAAATAGGTCATGCTAGATAATGGTTCGGCCCTTAATCTCTGCATATTGAAGTTCATTAAACAATTGGGATATACTAAAGAGGATATAATGAACAATTTTATCACAATAAATGCATATGAAAATGTGGAAAGAACATCAGAAGGCACTATTTCATTTCCCATTCAGCTAGGCCCTATAGTGCAAGACACATATGCAATGTTGTTGATCTTGACCTTCCCTTCAACATCCTCCTTGGACACCCTTGGATTCATTATATGGAGGTTGTCACATCCACCTTCCATCAGTGCATCAAATTTCCACATAAAAGCATTGAAGTCACCATCTGCGCAGACCCCCAACCCTTCGCATAATGTCATGCGCTGGAAGCTTCTTTCCCACATTTCAATCATTGTCGTGGGATTGCATTTGGCACCTCTGCTGTTATTTCTTCTAAAAACCATTGAGACCCATAGACCATCCTTCCATCCACCTTTTCAGCAGTCAAGATCAAATTTTTTTTTATGGAGACTACAACCTATTAAACACCTTCGTAGTGGGAGCCCTACCAGCTGATCCACACACTCTAGCTCCCCCACCTATTCCTAGAATGATAGGACCAAAAAAAATTAAATCACTACAAATGGGCCCTACCACTTTCATTTCCCATGGAATTTTGAATGGCTATGAGATGGCCCCTAACATCAATTGGTGTATTTATAAAGATCCACCACCCCCAAACAATGGTCTCCTAAGTTACTTCAAAGGTAAATATCGTACAACCCACAAGCTAGTTAAAGAAAAATGGAACTATCAAGGAGGTGGCTTGGGTTATGAAGAGTGCAACATGAAATATTTATTTGTGGCCACCCAATGAGAAAGGAATCTAGGCCTTGGTATGGATTCTGCCATGATTGGGTGCACCAATGAAAATAGCTATGCCTATGGTAATCCCTTGGGTGAAATAACTAAAATCAAAGATGTCCCTAAAGAGAAAATTGTGAAAGCCTATGGATATTTCCTCGAAGATGAAACCTTCCTAGGAAATTTTTTCCTCCATCAACTATCCATCAACTTTATCAACATTCCCTTGTCCATCCTGAGCTCATAGACTGGGACCAACCAAGTGTCCTACACATTGATGTGTTCCAAAGCAAGGAAGCACTCCTAAGATTCGTGGGAGCTACAGAACAATAACTTGACTGGGGGCATGAATCAACATATATATACAAACTAGATGCAAAGGCATACTTTGGGGGTGAGGCAGCCTTCAGCCACAAAATTTAAATAGAAAACAAAAATTAAAATATAAAAATCAATCCCCTAGTGAAAACCACTCTAGGGAAGTACTTGATCGCAAAAAAAGAAAAATAAAAAGGCATATCTACTAGTGAAAATATCTTTGAGGCCCGAGAGGATGAAGGCCCTCCTCTTCGTCTCATCCATGATTACAAACCTGAGGATTCATCTATAATCATCAAAGAGGAAAAGCTAATCAATCTGGGTATAGAAGAAAATTCTCACATCACTTACATTGCAGCATCCTAGACAGAAGCAAAAGAAACATCTCTCGTTGCTCTCCTACAAGAATCTATCAATAAATTTGCATGGTATTATTCTCACATGCCAGGATTAGACCCTAACTTGGTGGTGCACCATCTAGCCATATATCCAAATGTCAATCTAGTAAATCAGAAACTTCGCAAAATGCATCCCAAGGTAGCACTATTAGTCAAAGCAGAATTGGAGAAACTTCTATAAGACAAAATCAGTCATGCCATTGACTATTCAAAGTGCATTTCCAACATCGTGCCAGTATCTAAACCTAATAAATCAATCGGGATATGCATGGGATTTTAGGTTCTTAACAAGGCATGTCCAAAGGATGATTTCCCCTTGTCCAATATTGACATGACCATAGATCTTACTACTGGACATGAGATGTTGTTTCTCAGGGACAATTTTTTCAGGATAGAATCAAATCCATATTGCAGAAGAAGATCAACCTAAGACAACATTCAAAACCAATTGGGGTACTTTTTTCTATAATATGATGCCCTTTGTTGTGAAGAATGCAGGGGCAACTTATCAATGATCCATAACTGTTATCTTTCATGACATGATCCATAAAATTCTTGAAGATTATGTGGATGATATACTAGCCAAATCAATCAAAAGACAAGATCACCTGGATGTGCTCGAGTGTGTATTTGATTGGTGTGGATATTTTTTCCTAATGCTCAATCCCAAGAAGTGTGTTTTTGGAGTCACATTTGGAAAGCTCTTAGGTTCATCGTATCCAAAAGAGGCATTGAAATAGATCTGAAAAAGGTACAAGCCATCATGGAAATGGCTCCACCAAGAACACTCTAGCAACAACACAACCTACAAGAAAATTACAATCTGTGCATTGTTTTATCTCTCAATTAGAATATAAGTGCCAACCATTCCCTCATCTTCTGCGCAAAGATAACAATTTTAAATGAGACTTTGAATGTCAAAATAGTTTTGAAAAGATCAAATAATATTTGGCAAGTCCACCCATCTTGGTACCACATGTACTAGGTCAACCGCTCATCTTGTATATTTCTGCTACTACAACAACACTAGGGGCACTCCTTGCTCAACTAGATGATGAAGGAAATAAAAGAGCCATTTATTACATTAGTTAAATGTTAGTGGGTTATGAAATCAATTATTCTGTTATGGAAAAAGTATACTTGGCAGTGGTTTTCTCCACTTAAAAAATTCTCCACTATATGCTTAGTCACATAGTTAAGCTCATTTCAAAAGTGGACCCTCTCAATTACCTACTATCTAAGACTACTCTCATGGGTCAAATGGAAAAATGGGTTATGCTGATAAGTGATTTTGACATTCAATACATAGACTGAAAATCCATTAAAGGGAAAGTCATCATAGATCAGCTAGCAGAAGCACCATTGGTGGACACATATCCTTTAATCATAGAATTTCTAGATGAACATTTGTGCATAGTAGAAGAGAAAAACACCTAGAAAATTTTCTTCGATGGATCCTACAGAGTCTCTGGTGCAAGGCCAGGCATACTATTTGTCACACCTCAAGGTGACTACATCCCTATGTCATTCAAATTGGGATTCCCCTACATAGACAACATTTCAAAATATAAGGCACTAGTCGCAGAACTTCGCATGGCTATAGAATGGAACATCATAGATATACATGTCTTCATTGATTCCCAAATCATCATCAAACAAGTCTTGGATGAGTATAAAATAAAAGATGACAAATTGATACCATATAAGGAGATGGTTGACAAGATGAAATATAATTTTCTTCATTTACAAATAACGCAAGTGCTACAACTAAAAAATAAAGTTGTTGATGCAATGGACACAATTGACTCCCTCTTAGAAATTCCTCACGATTCTGTGTAATACAAATTATTAGTTGAGAAAATCCATGCTCCCACTTATGAGAATGATGAATCACATTATGTATGTGTCTTGGTTGGTCCCCAGTCCTTGTGGTACCATGATATCCATGCTTATCTACAAAATAGTATCATATCTCACCATCTCACCAACAACGAACTGCAAAACCTTATTTGAAGAGCTTCCCACTAGACCATGTTAGGATTAAGTAATACTGAGAGGGGGGTGAATCAGTATTACAACACTTAAAATAAATTTTAAACCAATTTCACACAAACCATAAGCTTGCTGAAATGAAAAGTACATGAAAAAATAACACAAAACTCATAGCACCATTATTTTTTGTCAAGGAAACCCTAGCCAAGGGAAAACCCTGGTGGGGATGGTATCCACAAGCATGCACTAAGGTATAATGTCCCTGTTAGGATACCTTGTGTTGGTTGTATTTCCTATTTTTGTTGCCTTCCCTTGTTCTTTGTCTTGCTCTCTACAAAATTTTCAGGTTTTCATGCCTATACCTTGCTAAATTGTCAAAACCCTGAAAACCCTAAAAGCCTAGTATTAAACGATGCATGTTTAAACCCTTAGCCATGTCTTATGTTTTTTCATTACCTTTTTCAGTCACTCAAGAAATGTGCTTTAAGTCAGGTCGCTTGATCGCGTTACCCAGAACGAATATGCCAAATCTTCTTCCGATCAAGCTTTTCCGTTATGTCGCGTAGTCTCTTGAAAAAATGGAATATTCCATCAATGTCTCGAGACTTAGCGATCTTTCTCTAGTCGGGTTGTCACTTGAATTTCATGTTATAAGCTTTTAAAAGGAACGGGACCCACTTCAGTCGGGTGATCGCGAGAAGAGTCAACAGGTCAAAGGAATGTCTTCCGACTTCGCGATTCACTTCATGTCACATGATCGCTAGATCAGGACATTCAAACAGTTAAGCTTTTCCTTCAGTCACGTGGTCTCGTGATAAGTTGGCAGTTAAGGGATAACAGTCTCGACCCCGCGACTAACGGTTTCATGTTAAGTGATTTCCCTCAGTCGGGATGTCGCCAGAGCAGAAGGATTACTCAGCTTTCCAGAATGCATAAAGTGAACCAAGGAATAGATGACATCTGTCATAGAACTAGTGGTTGTCGTGAGGTCGCCAGAAGGAGGAAAGAGATCAAGCGATAAGGAGACTAAATTCATTTCACCCTCAGTCGTGAAGTCTCCTGATGATTTAAGGGCATGAAGAAATGTAAGGCGATTATGAGACAGCCGTGCGATGGAAAGATGAAAAGATCTGATGGTGGTCGCGTAGTCTGGTGATAAAAGTGCCCCAGGGAAAAATTCCTTCTGACTAAGAGATTAAGGTCTGTCGTGAGGTCGCTGTAAACAAAGAAAGGGTACTTTTTTAGTAATAAAGGTCATGATAAACTTATCACCTGACTCAGCGACTAAAGGTTTTCGTGTAATCTCAAAAAGAGAAATGAGCATCCAGCGACTTAGCGATAACATTGAAATGTTAAAAGGTAACGGTTTGTCATGAAGTCTGATGAACAAAGCTGAGTTAGAGTTAACTCCATGCGACTTCAGTTTCACCATAGTCGCCTGATCGCTAGAGAGACTTGGGTCAGCCGAGGTAAAAGAGTTACATTGTCGCCAAGTCTGAAGAGTAAACCATGGTTAAGGAAATGTGCTCGCGACAAAGAGACTTAATGAGGTCGCGAGGTTGCCTGATAACAGGATCTATAAAAGCGGTGCCAAGTGGATGACATGACAGAGAAGATCACCCGGCGGCTCAGATGCATGAATTTTTGATTACTGTGTACAAAAGGTAGCTGAGATATATGACAGAGGATGAATCAGAGAGTGCCATGTCAGCTATCTTAACTGTTTTATGATTGCGCCAAAATATTCATGATTTAAATTTGATTTTCTGTCACCTCGCTCAACTACGGCTAGGTTTTTGAACGTTTCATGGCATATCAACTTAATGGCAGAACTGACGTTTCTGAATTT
>MU226634.1:2472720-2496162 GCA_018584345.1 Thuja plicata | reverse complement strand
AAGAAGGATTGAAATCCTTGTATCATTGGTTTCTGTCATATTTAAGATTGTGATTTGAATGGTTAAATCCTGTATATGATTATGCTTGGTCATTTACAAGGTATTTTATAAGCTGGTTCAATAGAGAATACATGAAAAATCAGTGTCCACATCAATAAATACTATGTTAACAGCCATCTTAAAAGGTAAAACCTGCCTAAGCATATGTGGAGCTCAAAAATGAAGAAGGACCTTATCCAGTCCTTAGCAATTAGGCTTTTCTTGTCTCTGAATCAGGAGTAGAAGGTACAAGGTTCACATAGACATTTCAAGCATTATGATTCATGCAAGAAAAATCCCTAACACCTTGTCCTATTAGCAGCTGAATATTACATAGTACATTTCCTTGTTAAATAAATAACAACCCTGTTATAGGTATCCAACACAATGTTAGGGGCCAACTAAGCTTACAACTCTTAAAACAAAACTTTTTGTTACAACGTGTTCTTAGTAATGAACAAAACAAGCATCTTCAATGCTTAGATAGTTCTAGTCATAGCTCTTCAATAATCTCTTTCAATCTTCTTCCATTCGCATATATATCTCTTATCATACTCCCATCCACATCATACTCTTCGCTCTACAAAAATTCTTAATATATATCTTTCTTATTACCAAGTCGGCTCACTTCATTAATATTACATAGTTAATATTAAATATTTGGCTCTTGATAAAAAATAGAATTAATAATGTAAAGAGAATATACAAAGCTGGTGCTCTTACATAACAAAAATATAGATTATCCAAAGTCCTAATCCAACTTAGCATGCTAAGAGTCCACAACATACTCCTCAAATCATTGCTATTGTTCAACTACTCTATTTCATTATTCTGCTACTATCACCTATCTTCAAATATATCCAACTCTCTGTAATCATCAACAAAACCAAATCGATCCTATATGGTCATACATACCCCATAGTATATTTCTCTAAGGTCACAAGTCATAATTCATCGATCTCGATCTTTGATACCCAAAACAAATTTGTATTTCTACTTCTATACTTAATCAATTCCATAATTGAATCACCAAAACTTAACTTCAATCCAATTGAGCAATATGCCAGATGTGTTACAAGAAATGAAAACCAAAAATTGATTCATAACATTGAAGACATTATATTTTTCCATTAGTATATACAAGGAAAAACATGATGAACAACATCAGTTTGTACTACACCGATAAACAGGGCACAATACTACCCGACACCAAGGTTACCAATACTACCAAATACAAAGCATCCTGAAAAACACTATTCAGTGTTACCTGATGAAAAAAAGGAAAAGGGAACCCAATGATTAACCAACAGTGCAACTCAAAAAAATAGTCAAGAGTGGAACCTGACAAATGAAGGGAACCCGACAATCAGTTCAATGAAGGAACACAGGAAGAATTTTAGTTCACATCGACGATCAAGAATTGACACTTAGTTACATCCCGCAAAAAGTGGATCTAAATTTCCACCTCAGATAAATCACTAAAGTTTTATATTTATCTTCTTGATTTTTTTTTAAATCCATTACGTGGGGAGAAATCAATGTAATTTTTTATTGTTTTTATCAGTTTAACTATTTTAAAACATGAAAACTAAAGGATCAAGGTCAAGTTGTATACATTGGACCTAGAGTTAACATTGTAATGCGTGATTATAAAATATGTCAAATACTTGTATAAATAGATGCTCAATCAATTATGAACATGTTTTTTCGATGATGATTGTAGCCACTGAGAGCATCTAAGGATCAGACAAGAGAATTAATGCAACAACATGGACAAAGATCAAATCAGTTGTCAAGAACATAACATAGGCTATCAACAAGTAGGAAAAGGTATTAATCAATCACTATAGGTGATATTCATAGACTGTGAGCTTTAATGGATATGTAATCAGAAATTATAGATTGCATACAGTCAGGTCAAACATATTGTACACATTCTAACAAGTGGGGTACACTTAAAAAATCCTTTCAAGGAAGGTGGACTTAAGAGTCCTATTGTAAACCTCTTAACTGAGTGCACACTTCATTAGTATTGCTAAAGCTCTTAACAAATTATATCCTAATAGGTCTCCACATTAATACTCCTAACAGGGTAGATCATCATAGGTGATCAATTGTAAGCCATTACCGGCTCCCTTCCATTCTGCAGATAGTGATATTTTGTGGGTTCCATCCCCACCACAGTTTTTACTTCCTAACAGGAGTTTTCTATGATATCATATCTTGTGTTATGTGTCTATCACTTTCATGAATGTTTCTATGAATGTTGCATACAATTAAGTTTATGAATTAATACTACATGCATAAGAAAGAAGATTAGATATGGTCGGTAATACAGTAAATATTTTTTACTAATGATGAAAGGTGAAAAGTGTTAAAAGTTGTAGAGGTATTGATTCACCCCTCCCCTCTTAGTACTACTTCCCATTAACCCCAACAAGTGGTATCAGAGTTGAGTCTCTTCTTGGAAAGCTTAAAGGATTAAGAGAAAAGATCATACAATGGAGAAGTACAAACTTGATAAAAATATTGAGAATAAAAATCTTGAAATATAGATGTTCTATGAACAGTATAAAGAAGCTAGAATCAGTATGAGATAGCTGCTGGATGAAAGAAATAATATGGCTTCTCGCTATAATGAGACAAATTATCAAGAAGAAGAGATTCCAGATTTATTTGAGTCTTCAGGATCAAATACAAGCAAGGCATCAAATACATCAGAAGAAAGCATCACAACCCTAACTGAAATCAATCTACATCTTCCTGGACAAGTCAAATCTCTGCAAATCGGTCAAGAGACACAGATGGTAAGGATGATTGATGTCATGAACAATGCAAGGCAAGATGAACAAGAAAGAAATCTAGCTATTGATAATAGAAGAAAGATCACAGACAAGCTACAAGAAAAGGAGTCTGAGATACAAAGATTTATAGAGCATTACCATGAGGTAACAAATCAGATTATTCTTATGAGTCAGGAAGCAAATAGAATGAATGTGGAACTCGTTGAAGGAATACAGATTATCGGTGAAATCAGAGAAGAGCATGAAAAAATAAAGCATAAGTCTATAATTCTACAATAGCATAATGAAATTATTAAGAGAGCTGAAGAGAGTACAAAAAGGATGGATGAATTCTTTAATGCACAAAGAAGACCCAACACCAACACTAGACTAGGGTCTTGGAAAGCTACAATGGAAACAATTATTTTTTTGTCATTGATGTCAAACCTTAACTGGTGAGACTATTGCTATCTATTTGAGTACCACATCTATTGATTGATGAAGAATATTTAACAAGAGGACCAAGTGAAATGGTTGAGTTATGAGAAATTACAAGAGTACTTGATCAGTTGGGACATTGGCAAAGTAATGTGTTGTTTATCTATAACACTAAGTTATGATAACAGTTTACTAGGAATAGTTTATGCCAAGAGAATTTTGTGTCAATTGATCACCAGTGTATGCCAAGCATAATTTTTAGTGTCGAATGAGTGCCAGTAAATTGCCAAGTGAAAATAGTGTTGGCTGAGCAGCAGTATTTTGGTAACTGTTGAGATTTGAGATCTCTAGCCGACATAGTTGATTTTATAGGGATATATAAAGTTAATTAAGGATAAGAACGATTGGTCCACACTATTTAAATACACATGTAACCGTAATTAATGCATGGATCAAAGATTTAATTTGAGATTGCTTTGGAGAAGTAAATTAAATGTAATGATGGAAAGATATGTTGGATCTAACCTAACCTAAGATCTATGATCTTGATTAAGAGGAAAGGATTTATTTTGACCTAGATGAAGAGGTATAAGATAACCTCAAGGGGTTATTAATGTTATGGATGATGTTTATACAAGAGGATTGCATATTTAATTGACTGATTGGCATGATCTAGCATAAAAGGCTGAGAAGAGAAGCAAAGAGTTGCATAAGTGATTGCTAATGGATTCCCAAGAAGATCTGAATATTGAAATGATAATGGAGGTCACTTAGTGAATTAGCATTAGAGATGAATTAGATCTATATTTTCAAATTTAATTGTATGTATCAGATCACACCTGCTGATTACTTTCTAACCATTGTATCAGTCAAAATATTTTAACCAGGTTGATCTAACAGTCATTGTATAAATCCTTTCAGCATGGTGACATTTAGCTTGAATATTCTAAGTCCTCTAACAAGGCCATTCCTGACAGGGTGATTAAATCCTTTAACCAGGTCACATCTAGCAATATGTTTTGTACCCTTTAACAGGGTTGGCTCCTAGCAGAGCTCACTTCAGAAGAGTGAAAACTTTGTAGCATGTTACTAGTGGTTTTTCTTAAATTGGGTTTCCACGTTAAATATTGGTGTCAACTTGTGTGAATGTTTATGCTATGTTTTACTATTAAGCTTTTGCAAGCTTATTACATTTAAAATAGTGAACTGCATGTTTATGTTGTTGACTTATGCTATTGTTGCCAAGTAGATCTGAGTTGTTTAAAAGTGTTGTAAAGTTTCAATTGATACATCTAGACCTGAGGGTAACTGATTCACCACCCCCCCTCCTCTTATTTATTCTAAATTCATTCTAACAATTGGTATTAGACCTTTGGTCTCTTGGAACCAGTTTGAAGGTACTTGGAGCAAAAGATCAAGATGTATAAAAAGGAAGTACCAAAGTTGAACAAAGATAACTTCCCTGCATGGTAGAGTTTGATGAAATTGCATCTAGCTGGTATTGGTGATGTTGATATACACCTTATTGAAAATGATTATGTAGCCCCTACTACACCTCTCACTACTGTACAGTTAAGAGAAAAACAAGAACACAATCAAGCAATGTTGTATATTTCATCGTCCTTGAGCTATCCTAAATTTGATGACTTTAAGAACTGTACAAATGCAAAGAAAATGTGTGATACCCTAGCAATCATCTATGGAGGAGATACAAATGTGTTGAGATCCAAATCTAAAAGTTTAAGAGGTAATTTTGATGAAATGAAAATTCAAGAAGGATAAAATATAGTTTATAGTTCAATATTGTGGTAGGATAAAAGAAGGTGTAAATGCTATTAGAGGAGCTAATGGAACCATTGATGATAACACCATTATGAGAAAGGTACGAAGGACTCTTCTTCCTGTATATGCTATTAGAGTCTCTAAAATTCAAGTATTGAGATGTACTAATAATAATTTTCTTTTAGAAGGTCTGGTAGGCAGACTTACTTCATTTGAGATGTCAAATTTTGATAACTACACTCCACAAGCTATTGATTCTGCATTCAGATCCAAGTTGGTCCTTAACAAATCAAAGAAAAGAAAGAAATGTGTGAACAGTGAAAATGACACTACAGATGATGATCTAGAAGAACTTGAAGCACTTATGGAAAGAAGACTATCAAGAGGAAAAGGAAAATTCAAAGGTAAACTTCCTATAATTTGTTTTTCATGTAACAAAGTTGGTCATATTGCTGCTAGATGTCCTGATAAGAATGACAAAGATGAAAGAAGAGACAATAAGTACAAAGAAAAAAAGGATGACCGAGACTTTAGAAAGTATAAGGATTACAAAAACAAAGGTAAGAAATCTTCCTATATAGATGAAGAAGCTTCTGACAGTGGTTCTGAAAATTCAGATGAAAATGATATAGAAGTTGTGTATGTTGCTATGAAAGATGATTCTGATGATGATGACAAAACTGTACTAATTTCTTATATGAGTAAAGGTGACCATTGGATTATTGAAAGTGGTTGTTCACATCACATGACTGGTGATAAGGATAAATTTGAAACCCTAGATCACTGTAATGGTGGTTATGTTAAATTTGGTAATGATGCACCATGTCTTGTTAAAGAGAAAGGATAAATTAAATTGACTGACAAGATTAGATGTGACAATGTATATTGGGTTCATGATCTTATCTATAATTTATTGAGTGTTGCACAGCAGAATACTTGTGGTTACATAGTTGAATTCCATCACAAGAAAGCAAAGATCTATGATTCTACTGGAGAACTAGTTGGAAGTGGAGAACAAACAAAAGGTAACTTGTTCTATCTGGATTTAGCTGATGAGACATGCTAGTTTGCACAATATAATGATGTTTGGTTATGGTATAAAAGGTTGTGTCATGTAAACTTTGATAACTTGGTAAGTATAAGAAAATTGAAAAAGGTTAGAGGGTTTCATAAGTTAAAGAAACCTAAAAATACAATGTGTAAGCAATGTCAATTAGGAAAAATGACTAAATCTAGTTTCAAGAGAAAGACTCATACTTCTGAGGAAATTCTGGAATTAGTTCATACTGACCTTTGTTGTCCCATTGGAGAGAAAAATTTTGGTGGAGCTAGATATTTCATTCGATTTTTTTATGATTACTGTAGAATGATGACTGTAATGTTTCTTAAAGAAAAATATGATGCATTCCAATTATTTAAGTGGTACTTGGCAAAATTTGAAAAGGAGACAAGTAAAAGTCTAAAATGTTTGAGATATGAATGAGGAGGTGAGTTTATTTCCAATGAGTTTAACATGTTCTTCAATGACTGAGGTATAAAAAGACCGATGTCCACACCTAGGACACCACCACAGAATGATATTGCTAAGAGAAGAAATAGATCTATCATGGATTGTGCCAGAACATTAATGATGGAGAATAATGTTACATGGAAATATTGGAGAGAAGCTATAAGTACAACAATATATACCCTGATTAGAGTACAAGTCAAAATAGGTACTAATGCTACACCTTATGAGCTATGGTATGGATATGCACCTAATGTAAGATATTTCAAAGTTTTTCAATTAAATGTTTCATACTAAAGGATAACAGAAATGAAAAACATGATGCTAAAGGTGAGGAAGGCATATTCCTTGGTTATTCAACTAAAAGTAAAGCATATAAGTGTCTAAATTCTAACACTAACAAAATTGTGGAAAGTGCAAATGTTAGAATTGATGAATATGCAGAAATAAATGGAGATGAAAGCACACATGAACCTAAAAGTTACAAATCATTTGTCTCTCTGGATGAGGAAGATTCTAATGTATTACCTGAACCTGAGAATGAGGTTTGCAAGAAACAACTAGCACCTAACGAGTCATAGAATGAGGTTGTCAGGCAACCAGAGGTAATTGTCGAGGTATCTGATGGAGATGTTGAGTCATAGAATCAACCTGAATTGAATGAGAATAATGAATTTGAATCAAAGAAAGAACCTACTCTATAAAAGTATGTAAGAAGGCACCACAAACCAGATCAAGTCATAGGATCAAAGGATTTTGCAGTTATAACAAGAAGTAATTTGAGAGACAGTACATGCTTGTTATGTGATTTTGAGCCTAAAACAATAAAAGAAGCCTTAGAGATTGAAGACTGGATACAAGCCATGAATGAAGAGATTGAACAAATTGAGAAGAATAAGACTTGGACACTTGTACCTAGGCCAAATGAAAAAAATGTAATTGGTACTAAGTGGGTATTCAGAAATAAGTTGAATGAACACTGAGAAGTAACAAGGAATAAAGCTAGACTTGTATGCAAGGGTTATGCACAAGAGGAAGGAATTAATTATGGAGAAACATTCACCCCAATTGCGAGGAGTCATAACCTTACTTGCATATGTATCCAACAAATTTTTTAAAGTTTATCAGATGGATGTGAAGTCAACATTCTTGAATAGAATACTAGAAGAAGAAGTGTACATTGAACAAGCTGATGGATTTGTTGACCCAAGTATGAGGAACATGGTTTGTAGACTACAAAAGGCACTATATGGATTGAAGCAAGCACCAAGAGCATGGTATGAGATATTGCACAATTACTTGATAAAGATTGGATTTGCAAGAACCAATGACAATAGCAATCTGTATTTGAAGACAGAGAAAAGCAAAGGTACTTTATTAGCTGAAATTTTTGTTGATGACATTATATTTGGTGGACAAGATATGTTATTCTAAACATTTGCAAAAGAGATGCAAACTAAATTTGAGATGTCTATGTTGGGAGAAATCAAATTCTTTGTTGTCTTACAAATATATCAGATGAAGAATGGCATCTATATTACTCAATCAAAATATTTCAAGGAGATACTAAATTTTTTTGGAATGGAAGACTCAAAACTAGTGAGTACACCCATGGCTACTAAACAAAAGTTAACAAAAAATCATGATACAAAAGAAGTAAATCAAACCCTTTATGGGTCAATGATTGGAAAGCTGCAATATGTTGTACACAACAAACTTGATATTGCTTTGGCTATTGGAATTGTTGTAAGATTTTCTGCCAATCCCAAGGAAACTCATATGATGGCAATAAAAAGAATTCTGAGATATTTGAAAGGAACATATGAATATGGTCTGTATTACAAAAAGAACGATAAGTTTGAGCTTAGAGTTTACACTGACTCTGATTGGGCTGGAAATATGGATGATAGGAAAAGCACCATAGGTGGAGCATTTCTTTTGGGAAAGACATTGGTTTCATGGACAAGAAAGAAACAAAATTGCACCTCACAATTTACAGTTGAAGGCGAATATGTGGCAGCAGCAGTTAATTGTTCTAATATTGTGTGGTTGAAGATACTACTAAAAGGTATGAAAGAGGAGATCATAGAACCAGTTGTCATATATTGTGATAACATTAGTGTACCATTAATATTTTTAAGAACCCTGTGATGCACTCTAAGACAAAGCATATAGCTATCAAGTATCATTACTTGAAGGAGCTAGTTCAGAACAAGGAAGTGAGACTAGAATATGTGAATACTAAGGAACAGTTAGCAGACATATTTACAAAGGCACTACCCAAGGATGCTCATGAGTATCTACGAGGTAAATTAGGGGTGTTTCCCCTAACTAAGGCTAATTATTTTAGAATGAAACTATTGAAAATGTTATATTTATAATATTTGACACATTAACGCACATGCAATCACACATTAGGAAGCTGCCTAAAGCTGTGAAAGTAAGACTTGAACAAAAAAGAGGATCATTCATAAGAAATATGACAAGAACAACATAATACTAAGTTGGAATAGAAGAATAAACATGATGAAGATGTCAACGTCTTTGGAATTATTGTCAAAGAGGGAGAGTTTACTATACTTAGAGATAAAGGGAGAGTTTACTGAAAGAAGGAGTCTACAGATAAAAAGAAACAAAAAGATTTTAGTGTGATTACAGACACAGAGGGAGAAATGTTTTACAAGATGAGAATCAGAATGAAGCTAAAGACATTAATGAATATTTGTTCATATCAAGGAACACAGATAGACTTTTTGGATTGTATGGTAATTATTTTTGTAAAATTATTGATTTATTGTTTAGTGTTTCCATCAATGCCAAAGAGGGAGATTGTTGGAAAGCTACAATAGAAAAAATTGTTGTTTTGTCATTGATGTCAAACCTTAACCGATGAGACTATTTCTATCTGTTTGAGTACCACATATATCTATTGATGAAGAAGATTTAACAAGAAGACCAAGTGAAATGGTTGAGTTATGAGAAATTACAAGGGTACTTGATCAGTTGGCACATTGCCAAGTAATGCGTTGTTTATCTATAACACTAATTTATGATGATAGTTTACTAGGAATAGTTTATGCTGAGCGAAGTTTGTGTCAACTGAGCACTAGTGTATGTTGAGAATAATTTTTAGTGTCCACTGAGCGCCAGTAAATTGTCAAGTGAAAACAGTGTTGGCTGAGCAGCAGTAATTTGGTAATTATTGATAGTTGAGATCTCTGGCCGACATAGTTGATTTTATTGGGATATGTAAAGTTAATTAAGGATAAGCATGATTGGTCCACACTATTTAAATGCATAGGTAACCGTAATTAATGCATGGATCAAAGATTTAATTTTTTATTGCTTTGGAGAAGTAAATTAAATGTAATGATGGAAAGATCCGTTGGATCTAACCTAACCTAAGATCTATGATCTTGATTAAGCGCTGAAGATTTATTTTGACCTAGATGAAGAGGTATAAGATAACCTCAAGGGGTTAGTCATGTTATGGATGATGTTTATGCAAGAGGATTGCATAGTTAATTGACTGATTGGCATGATCTAGTAGAAAAGGCTGAGTAGAGAAGCATAGAGTTGCATAAGTGATTGCTTGATGGATTCCCAAGAAGATCTGAAGATTGAAATGATAATGGAGGCCACTCAGTGAATTAGCATTAGAGCTGAATTGGATCTGGATTTGCAAAGTAAGTTGTATGTATCAGATCACACTTGCTGATTACTTTCTAACCATTGTATCAGTCAAAATCCTTTAACCAGGTTGACGTAACAGTCATTGTATAAATCCTTTGATAAAAGTAAAATTCAAGTGGAATGTTCTAAGTCCTCTAACAATGCCACTCCTGACAGGGTGATTAAATCCTTTAACCATGTCACATCTAGCAATGTGTTTAGTAACCTTTAATAGGGTTGGCTCCTAGCAGGGCTCACTTAAAAAGAGTGAAAACTTTGTAGCATGTTACTGGTGGTTTTTCCCAAATTGGCTTTCCACGTTAAATATTAATGTCAAATTGTGTGAATGTTTATGTTATGTTTTATTGTTAAGTTTATGCAAGCTTATTACATTTAAAACAGTGAACTACATGTTTATGTTGTTGACTTATGTTATTACTGCCAAGTAGATCTAAGTTGTTTAAAAGTATTGTAAAGTTTCAATTGGTACATCTAGACCTGAGGATAAATGATTCACCCCCCCTCTCAGTTATTCTAGATTTATTCTAACATAGGGTACACTGAGCATGAAGAGTCATTAAATAAAGTTGATCCAAAAGATGCCTACACCAATCCTAGACCAAGGAAGCTGATATGCACTCACTTTGGAAAGCAAGGAAACACCTCAAATGTCTGCAAGAGCAAAGAAAAAGGTATTCCTAAATCCACATATACATTCATTGGACATTGTTATAATTGCAGCAAGAAAGGACATAAAGTACATGAATGTAAATCAAAGGTGAAAGAATGAAAGAAGGAAATATATATGGACAAGTATTGTCCCACCTGCAAAATTCATGGGCACAGATATCTTGAATGCTGGAAGAAGAAAATTGAAGCATGGAAACCCAAAAATGAAGAAAATGCATACAAACTGAGAAGAGTTAGTAATTCATATGTTTGGGACTATAATACATGGATAACCTGCACAACATGTGGTAGATATGGTCACATAGCTTCAAACTGCATGAGAACATGGACCAAAAGGTCTAGAGGCTAGACCAACCCAAGAATGGCATGTTTACATTGTCATAAGGTTGGACATCTAAGGAAGGACTACAGAGACCAAATAACAAAAACCGCCACTTTTGCAAATGGTAACACCATTGAAGAAATCAAGAAAATGAGAAAGCAAATGTAGAGGAAAGCTTCAAACATTGAGGAAGCTAGACCAAGCAATGCAGTAGGTGAGACCTCATCCCATGGATCTGGTGACATCACCACCCCCACCTAAAGATGAACAAGTAAGTATGGAACTACACTACACCAAGTCATATTTTACATCAGTTCCATTATACAAATTGATAGATAGTCAAAATATGCATGAATAAAGATGCATATTATGTTACTTGTTACAATTTTGAGAAAACAACCCCGCCAATAAACACACACCAAAAATAATCGGTGAATATAAAGGATGAGCTTTTTACACTTGCTGATAATTTTTGGTCAACGCATAAAAAGGCTAAGTCGCTAATGTAAACCGACACCCGTTGGTAAGGAAGTAAAGTCACAAAGTTGTCTCGACACAACACCGATATCTGTCGGTCAAAGAAATAATCTTAACAGCCATCCTGAGCATCTTGTCAGCACTGATAATTTTACTTGAGAGTCTTCCTGACAAACTCCGTCTTCATGACCCGATGAGTTGTTGAGAATTTATGAAAGACATGGGGAAAAAGTCTATAAATACTCGATGGAAGCACTTCATTCTGCACATGTGATTTGAGCAGAAAGAGAAGAGAAAAAATAGAACGATAAGAGAGAATTTAGAAGAGTGACCTCAACTCAATCCAACACACTCCAAACATATTAGTCACCAGCCACATGGATCAAAGTAAGTACCGAGCACACCGAAGAACTCTATTGTTATTTTCAGAAAAGCCCTAAATTCGAAACAGGATGGAAACCACTTCAAGAATAGTAAAATTGAAGAGTGATAAGAAGAATTCCATTAATTTGATAAAGAATATCACTTCTGTGGAACCTAAGTACAAGATATGCCCAGAGATTGCATCGCAACCCGATGATTCTGGTGCATTTTCAAAAATTCCACGTAGGGTTTTGCTGATAGAAGATGTTAGGTCTTATATTCACTGTAAGATCACTGAGATATATCAATCTTATAAGAAGTTGTGTGATGCACAAGGGAACCTGAAGGAAGAGCACAAACACTTACAGGTAAAAGGGATAACAAATTCCCTATATTTCTTGAGGGTTTTCAAAACTGACTGGATTAGGTTAGTTCTGAACAGAATGCACAACCAGAAGTTATGGTTGGATGAACCTAAGAAAATCACAAAGGATGTGTTACATGCTGTAACTGGTTACCCCATTACCAACAAACCTAAGGCACATAAGCATCCTTCTCGACCAGAAATAGAAAAACTCACCAATGCTATGTGGGACAATAAAGGACTCAAGGTGAACACCATCACCGATGAGGAACTAAGGTTCGGTGCATGTGTGATAGGATAAAAGATCTTGCAAGAAAGAAGGCTAAAACAAGTCAGAAAGACTACAAATTAGTGACCTTATCAAGTCACTAGGTGACAACTTTGATTCAATGATGAATGAATAATTCCTTAACTTCAAGGAAAAGATGATGGAAAGAGTGAGGATCCCTGAACAGTTATTGAGAAGCAGAGGGATGAAATATGTTTCATGGTGGATACAAATTTCACTCACATTAAACTAGTTGTACCAAGGATAGCCTAGCTAGCACCTCTTGACTATGAGATTAACATAGATCAAGCAACCAATGCAATTGATGCATTGATGAATGAACCACTTGATAGTAAACAACCAAGATTTGGAACATATGAAAAGGCCAAGTCCAAGATAAAAATAGGCCCAATAATCAAGAAGACTATCAACAAAAAGAACAAGATGGTAAAGAATCTTTAAAAGATGTTTTCAGTTAATGAGGAGGAAAATGAGAAAACAAAGGAAACTGACAAACATGGTACCATCGGTGAAGAGAAACATGAGAAAGAATCATATTCTAAGGCCACTGAATCTGATACGCCACCTCCTATAAAGAAACCAAGGACCACAGTGGATCAAAGAACAAGAAGTCAAACTGTAAAAACCACTACACCTCTCAAGAAAGGTCAAGTGAGGACCTATAAGAGGAAGCAGAAAATAGAGAAGCAAACTGTGAAACAAACACCTACCAAAAGAAGGAAAAGAATGGTCAGGACCAAAGCTGACTTAGAAGATTCAAAAGAGGATGAGCCTGATGTAGATAAGAAAAGCTCATCCCCTAGAACAATGGATGAAATTGTTGATTCAATTGCAACAACTTGTACAATGACTGATAGGAAAATTAGACAGTGGGCAAAGCTGGAGCCAAAGGACCAACATAAAATAAAAGATGTAATAATCAGGGCAATGGTCAAGTACAAATATGTACCAGTAGAATTTGTTGACAAAATACCCAAAGAACTGGGTCACAGAATTTCACAACAATGGTCTTATGCTTTGTACATAGAAAAGGAAGCAAGGGAGAGGGTACTTGTCACACTCATGCCTCCCAAATCAAAGATGGAAGAGATAAAAGAGATAATGAAAAAGCATTCTAATAAATTTGTGGCAAAAATAAGAGCTTACAAGGTGCTACAGGATAAATTTATAGAGCTAGACAGCATGACCGAGGCTAAATGGAGACAAATCCTAGAAATACCTGCAGAATCAATTACTTCTCACCGACACACCTCATGTAGAGGAGCAGAAAGATAAAGCAATTCCTAAGCACATTGCTTTGGATAATGTAGATAATAATGAACCCATTGACTTAGAAAAAGTCATGGATGATATTGACATTCAAGACATCACTCATTATGATTCTGATAAAGATCCACAAAAAGAAGATGATGTCATTTTCATATCTTTTAAGGATCAAAACAAGAAACATGAATTGGAGACACAAGGGAATAAGAACATGGATGTTGTTGATGAGATATGGCCATAAAATTCCATTATTGACATCATAGGTTTGGACCTTGTAGATCATATTCAAAAAGATGAGGATGTCACTGCTTAACAAGCTCAAACTGATGAGTAGGACACAAATCTAGATGTAGCACAAGTGGACACACAAAATATTATGCCAGTATTAATGAAGGCCATCAATTTGCTAAAAGGAAATGAAGAGTCAAATGCAATAGATACAATCATACCCAAAGATAAAGGTGATGCATAGATAAAAGATACCACAGATGAACTAAAAGATACAACTACAGATCAAGTTGCAACCGATGATCAACAAGAAAAGTCTACTGATCAGAATAAAGAAGAACAACAACAACAACTAGAGAAGGATAAGCAGAAGGAGAAGAGTGAAGAAGAAAAGATAGATGAACAAGAAAATAAAACTGAAGAAAAATATGATGAAACACCCAAGGTTGATGAAGAGATGTCTTCACCTAACCAAAAGGTGAACCTTGAGCAGAAGGCACAAGAGGTTTCATCTTCAAAACCTTCACCAAGCACCTCAGAGAAAACAAATGAGCTAGAAATGGTATTTCATACATCTATCTCTACCCAAATCTCAAGGAAGAAGAAGAGAAAGAATAAGAATCTAGTTACTCTGGATGAAATAATTGAGATTCCAGTATGTGATCCTAGAACATTGGATCCTACTGAGTTGACAAAGTATGCAAGACTTTGTGAAAGGAAATCCATGCAGGATAAGTTGAGAAAAGCTACAAAAGAAACAAAGGTACTTGAAGTTGCAAAAGTAATACTCTAGCAAATTGTACCTGATGTAGATGTTGATAAAAAATTCCCCATGCTTGATCAATTAGTGGTTCTCCATAATGCTATCACATCTCAAAATATAGATGCTGAAAAGGACATGCATGCTAGACTTGAAAAGAAGTATGAATTCAAGTTAGCAGAGAAGATAAGCCAAGAAGTGGCACTATAAAAGGTGAAGCTATCTGAAATGGTAAGAAAAATGGACCCAATAATTTCAGAAGCTATATCGTTAATACAAAAATTATGCATGTTAGATCAACTCACCAAGGAGTATACCAACAAGATAGCACAGATTGATGTTGATCTTAAAGAAACTACACAAGGTCTCACAAACAGTGAAAAGGCAATTAAATTGCAACAAGATCAGTTCAAGCAAGCTAGGAAGCTGAGAAAAGATATACAGATTACAGAAACATAGTTTAGGGATGAGGTAAATGAGCTTCAAGATCAACTCTTACTGACACTCTCATTACTGTAAAACAATAAGACAGAGGAAAGAGCACTTATTACCACCCCAAAAATGTCTGTCCTAGACAACATTTATGATATGCATGCCCAGATTGAGCTAGAGAACATGGCATTATAACTCCTCAAATAAAAATGGGAGAAAATGATCAAAGATATCAAGAACACCCACTCACACATTCTTGACACACTGTAAGTTACACATTTTTTACAACTTATAAGTTGTACGCTTTTGTCATGATTATCAAAAAAGAGGGAAATGATATGTATAGTCAATCAATAAAAGAAGGAAATGAAAGGAAGAAATGAAATGTATAGTCAGTCATTTGAAAGAGAAAAGAACATAAAGGGGAATGTATAGCATAAAGGCAAGTATACATGTACATATACTTATACTATACCGATGCATACAGTTAGGGGGAGTCATATAATGACTAGGATATATACATGGTGTACATACTAAACACTTTAGTATTATGCACATATCCTTTTTTGATACTAATGTCAAAGGGGGAGATTGAAGACATTATATTTTTCCATTAGTATATATAAGGAAAAACATGATGAACACCATCAGTTTATACTACATCGACAGACATGGCACAACATTACCCAACGCCAAGGTCACCAATACTGCCAAATACAAAGTATTCTGATAAACACTATTCAGTGTTACCCATTGACAAAAAAGGACAAGTGAACCCGATGAGTAACCAATAGTGCAACCCGACGAAACTATCAATAGTGGAACCTGACACATAAAGGGAACCCGACAGTCAGTTCAATGAAGGAACACTGATAGACTTTTAGTTCACACCGACGATCAAGAACTGACAGTCAGTTACATCCCGCAAAAAGTGGTTCTAACTTTCCACGTCAAGTTTTATATTTAGCTTCTTGATTTGTTTTAAATCCATTACATGTGGAGAAAGCAATGTAATTTTTTTTTTTTTTATAAGTTTAGCTATTTTAAAACATGCAAACTAAAGGATCAAGGTCAAGTTGCATACCTTGGATCTAGAGTTAACATTGTAATGCGTGATTCTAAAATAGGTCAAATACTTGTATAAATAGATGCTCAATCAATTATGAACATGTTGTTTGATGATTATTGTATCCACTAAGAGCATCTAAGGATCAGACATGAGAATTAATGTAACAACATAGACAAAGATCAAATCAGTTGTCAAGAATAGAAAATAGGCTACTAACGAGTAGGAAAAGGTATTAATCAATCACTATAGGTGATATTCATATAATGTGAGCTTTAATTGATCTGTAATAAGAAATTATAGATTGCATACAGTTAGGTCAAACATATTATACACATTGTAACAAGTGGGGTACACTTAAGAAATCCTTTCAAGGAAGGTGGACTTAACAGTCCTATTGTAAATCTCTTAACCGAGTGCACACTTCATTAGTGTTGTTAAAGCTCTTAATAAAGTATATCTTAATAGGTCTCCACATTAATACTCCTAACAAGGTAGATCATCAGAAGTGATGAATTGTAAGCCTTTACTGACTCCCTTCCATTTTGCAGATAGTGAAGTTTTGTGGGTGCCACCCCCACCGCAGTTTTCACTTCCTAAAAGGACTTTTCTGTGATATCATATCTTGTGTTATGTGTCTAATACTTTCACAAATGTTTCTATGAATGTTGCATACAATTAACTTTATGAATTAACACTACATGCATAAGAAAGAACATCAGATATGGTCGGTAATACAGTAAATATTGTTTACAAATGATGAAAGGTGAAAAGTGTTAAAAGTTATAGAGGTACTGATTCACCCCTCCCCTCTCAGTACTGCTTCTCATTAATCCTAAAAAACATACCAAAAAATATCACTTGAAACAATCTCTCCCTCTGGCATTGATGGCAACACTTAACAAAAAAAAAGACTAAGTGTTCCAACACAAAAGAAAAAACTCTCTCTTCTCTTTTCTTCTTCTCCTTTACTAATTTTATTCTCTCTTCTCCCCATTTGATAATAATGAAAAAGGTGCATAAAAATAATATAATTAGTGCTTTCTCACCATTTTTAGATTATCTTGAAAGGAATCTTCACTTTTGTGTTCCATTATTCTACCAATAGCTGAGTAACATGAATTAGTTCATTCAGTGCATATGATGAAGTCTCTGCTACTTTCAGCTCTATGGGCATAGATTTTTTCAATGCTTTTGGATTATTCTACATGTAAGGTAAGTTAATGTCAAGAATTGATAGATTTGGAGTGATTAGACTCTTAAGAAAACCAAACCTTGTCACGACTCTCTATTTCTCTATATCCAATACATTTAGTTTTTCCAAAATCCTTGTTACTTCTCTGTCCATTTCTATCATAGATTGTGACGAGGTCTCACATCTATCCATCCTACTACTCAAAGTTGTCCTCTCCTTCGCAATAATGTATTTTATGTTCTAAACATGTCACATAGGGTTTGTGCAATAACTGAATAGCATCCTGCCATGTGCAACACAACTTTTAGCTTTTACTATAGCAGATATCAGAATGCCCAAGTCCCATGAAATAGAATGGAAAACTTCCATCAACTTCTTCTCCAAGTAGCTCTTCTCTTCCTTTCCTTCTGCAATCTTCACGAGGGTCTCATCATGACTATGAAACTCATCAAGTGCCATTTTCAAGTTTTCCATGCCATCTTTACTTTGAAAAAAAATAGGTACTAGAAGCAATTTGTTTACATTATCGATTTCTCTAGACATTACCTTAGTCTTCTTGTCATTTTTCTACTCAGACCTCTCTTTTTTTTTAGTGAGTGCTTTGAAGGATAAACTCACCAATTCATCCTCATCCATGTGATCAAAATCAACATCAATAGATTTGTCTTTACTTGCCAAAAATAAGATAGAAGTTGTGTCAATTTTAGTTATGACTTAAACTTTTGCTTCTGCTTATTTCTTCTCTATTTCTTTATGTTCTTCCTCTCTCTGTTCTTCATCCACACCCACTTTATTTTCAATATTTCCTTCAAATGGATCCTTCTCATTAGGTGAAGTGTTAAGACTCATAAGAACACCAAAAACATAGAAATCTAGTTGCATATCATCTTCGCTCCTCTCAACATTTGCCTCAACTTTTTTAGAACTCTCTCCGATTCCTAAGGGTGTAGGCATTGTAGGTTTAGGAGGTGGAGTGTTCTCAGGAATATTATTCATTAGTATATGATCCAATTCTCTTTGAGTCTCTTTTGTAACTTCTTCATAGTTTGTTTCTATAATCTTCACTAAGCTTGTCTTGGTCCTCAACAAAGGTTTTAGTTCACCAAATATTCTATCTCTCTCTCTCTCTTGCATAGAAGCTATAGGTAACATATTGTCAATTTCTTGATTCCTAATAGTCTCATCTTCAATATGTGATAGTTGTTTTCTTATTTCCAGTCTACCATACAACTGCTCAGGTAGACTTCCCTCTATCTCTAGTAGTTTTTTTCTTGAAAACAAGTAAGTGATTTACTACAATATCTTCAATCTGAAGCTTATCATATTCCTCATACCTATCATAGTACTTGTTTATTGTGAAATAGCTCTCTTCTCAATCATCTTCAAGTCTGGTTTGCATACTTGTCTATCACTTTCATCTTTCTTCTCTTCTCCCTTGGTCCTTGTTTAATTTAGGGGGTGAATCCAGTTTGGTGGATCTAGTTTTAACTCAAGGAAAAATCTTTACTTCCTGCGAGATCTTTTGTGGTGATGAAGGGATGGCTACATAATTAATTGTAGGAGGTGGAAGGGCTGCAGTAGTAGTACTTGCCAACCGAGAAGAATGTTTTGCTAAATTCTTCTTTACTTCTTTCAACTCTTCTTTAGTCAATCTAGTCTTAATACCACATTCATCAATAATGTTGTCTACTTTCCTTTTCCTCAAACCTCTAGTTTTTTCTTCTCTTACTTTATCTGATTTTTCCACATAAGTTCCCCATCTCTCCTCAGATGTATCTACTTCAAATTCCATAACATTTTTCATCTGCATAGTTAAGACTTCTAAACTAACCTTATATCCCATAGGGTAACACCATTTCTTTCTCAGAACAACTACCTAAAAGCATACACAATCAGTTTCAACCATGAAATAGATTGTATCCTTTTACTTTTAAACTAACTCTTCAGGAATCTTGTATCTTTATTTCATCTCCCTCTGAATAATCTTAATCATACCAAATATTTCTCAATCAAACCAAGTGTTGTTCTATCTTTTGTAACTCTGTGAAGTTTGGATACCATTAGGTATCCCTTCTCTCCATTCTCTAGGGTGCATGCCTCAAAACTTGTGCTCAATATTAATGGACCTATGGACTTGTACTGAACCAAATCTAAAGGTTTTAGATTTTTCTTTCTTTATCAACTTAACATTCTCCCAAAATTGTTGTGCCAATACTTCAAATAGGTTATACTTAGTGTTTTCTTTCACCATCCAGTAAGCCATCATAATGACTCCTATAGATAATGAATTAGGTCTACTACTATAGTAAAATTTGTATCCAAGTATCATCACAATCAATCTCACATCCTATAGATAAATTCCATTAACTGGCATAGATTTCCATCCCATTTTGAGTGTGTTAGGGTTTCTACTTGTTTATTTATGTGCTTCTCCGCCATAGAGATGATTCCATTAGTATCCAATCCAATGATCTCATGTATCAATTAACTACAATCTTTACAGGTTTTTCACCCATCTAGATAAACTGATTAGGAACTCTGCTCAGCAATATTTTAAACCATTTCTCTTCGCTAAATTCATATAAGTCCAATATTTTCATAATGCTTAACTCATCTATATGTTTGAACTCATGTTTCATTTTTCCATTATCAGACATGTACTACATTTTAGTATAAATCTCATCAATACCCAGTATATCATACTTGCAATGAATGTATGCCCTAATATTTTCTACATGCAAGATCTCGTGCGATGTCTGGGAAAATGCTCCTTCAGGGTCTTCTTCACAAGACTTAAAAGGATGTTTCTTAAACTTGTATCTAGGTCAATCTATAACATCATATATCAAAGGTGCATCCATAGCTTTTGTAGATGTAAATAATGTAAATACCTTAACTACGTTGAATCCTAAATTCTTGCTTTGATCGATCACACAGTATGGCTACTAGATAGTCCATCACTCTCTGATCTCTAATCTCCTTAGGTCGCTACTCTTCAAATGGTAAAGAATTGTGAATCTCAAATGTCCTTTATTCATCACTAAGTGTAAGATTCACATTACCCAACACACTTAACATCGTACATTGTCTAGTCAATTAAAAATCCCTCAATCACATAATATGCATTGTCTGATGTTGGGATCTCGGATATAAGTTCTATGATGTCTACACACAAGATACCTAAGCTCACTAGAGCTCACTCCTTAGAATTAGGGGATGGATATATTCTGATATCTTTATGCAATGCTCTCCCTAAGGCCGTGATCAGCCATTCAGGTCCATTCTCCTTTGTCATCATTAGGAGAAGATCTAGTAGCATCTCATGTCTCTCCCTAAACCAATATCTCACTTGTCTCTTTGATTTTCAATATCTCACCACTGCTTTTATCTTTTTATTTCTTGAAACAATTGTAAAAATCACTCTTGTATTCAACAAGACTTTTACCATTATCATTTTTATTCTCCTTTGTGTACATAGGAGGTGGTACTCTTCTGATATTTACTCCATTATACCTGCAAAAATTTTCTATATGACCTGAATTGTTGCATTTGTAGCATATAGGAGGTCTTCTATCCCGATTTACTTGCATCTTACAATACTTTGCAATGTGTCCAAGGTTTTTACATTTATAACATGTGAGTTCACTGTAGGTTCTCCTCTATTGTCACGTCTATGTCCAAATTGATTTATTTTCATGCATTCTACTTTCTTGTGCTCATATGCATTACATTTAAAACAATAACCCAAAAAAAGTTTTAAAAGGGGTATTACCTCTGCAATCTCTTTTCATGTGTCCAAAATTGTTATAACAAAAACATCTATCTTTAGGCTCTTCAAGAGTAGGTTTTTTTTGCATCAATATTTGCAACAGGTTTCTCTTCTTGTTTCTTAAAACATTCAGCTTCAATGAAGTCAGTACCAGTCATATCTTCTTTAGGTTTTTGTCTGTCTCTTTGCTCATCGATCAAGTCACTACTCATGTGAAGTTTCTCAATGTGTTTCTTTGTCTCAATAGTTTTTCCTTTTATGATCTGATTATATTTATCCAATTCTATATATTTGTTCTTGAAATTTTCAGCCTCATTATTCATTTGTTCCATCAGAATATTTGTATTTTTCAAGGTTTATTTAATCTTGTTTTTAGTATCTTTTTCCTGTTGAATCTCTTTGGCCATTGTTTCATTCTCAATCTTCAAAGTATCATTCTCTTTTCCAAGTTTCTTTATCTGATCTAAATTATCATTGTCTGAATCTTCATTTATCTGAACCACAAGATCTTGTCTATGATTTTGCTAAATTTCAAGTTGGTCTTTCAGTTTCTTAATGAATCCCTCTGCTCTCCTTAGTTTGAATCTCAAGTCACCATTTTCTTCTTTTTCTTTATCAAGGTCTACAAGTGCTACTTCAAATTTTTCTTGCAAATTATTTGAATCCATTTTGATCTCCCATAAGTTGTTACACTTTCTCTCTAAGGGTTAATAGCTTTGATACCAAATATTAGGATTAAGTAATACTAAGAGGGGGTGAATCAGTATTACAATTCTTAAAATAAACTTTAAACCAATTTCACATAAACCATAAGCTTGTTGAAATGAAAAGAACATAAAAAAATAAAACATAACTCGTAAAACCATTATTTGTTGTCAAGGAAACCTTGACCAAGCGAAAACCCCAGTGGGGATGGTACCCACAAGCATGCACTAAAGTATAATGTCCCTATTAGGAGACCTAGCCCTATTAGGAGCCAAATATTACATAGTACATTTCCTTGTTAAAGGTATACAACACCCTCTTAGGGGCCAACTGATCTTACAACTCTTACAACAAAAATTTATGTTACAAAGTGTTCTCAGTAATGAACAAAACAAGCATCTTCAATGCTTAGATAGTTCCAGTCATAGCTCCTCAATGATCTCTATCAATCTTTTTCCATTCGCATATATATCTCTTATCATACTCCCATCCACATCATACTCTTCTCTCTAAAAAAATTCTTCATATATATATATATATATATATATATATACCTTTCTTATTACCAAGTCGATTCACTTCATTAATATTACAAAGTTGGCTCTCAATACAAAATAGAATTAATAATGTATAGGGGTAAAAGTACAGAAATGTGTCACACTTGAGGACCATTTGACATGTTTCGGCCAGACATATTTTGGCCGGACATGTTTCAGCCGGACATACGTGGCGCACACGCGGTGCCAAGTGGCGTCCATGTGGCAGACGGGTTCCAGCCGAACCTGGTCCGGCCGAAACTGTTTCGGCCGGACTAGGTTCGGCCGGAACCCTTAAAATTATATAATCCCCAAAATCGGTTAAAGCGGCTCATTTGCACTGAGCGCCTTCCATGATTTGCAGAGCAGAATAGGAGTACTTCGGCCGAAAATAGGTAGGAATTTTTTTTTTTTTAAAAATGTTTTTTCAATGTTTTTTAATTTTGTTATGTTAAATTAATGTAATTATACTATTATTTGATGTTTTTTGTTTTTATTTTGTTATTTATAAAATATTGTTTAATGTAGATTTAAATTTATTTTTTAGTTAGAATCATATGTTAGTTGGTTAGTTAATTAATTTAGTTTTATTACATGTTTCAAAACATTAAGAAACTGTTATAAAACATTAGAAAAATATTACAAAACATTAGTCCAAACTATTACAAAACATTAGAAAAATGTTACAAAACATTAGGAAACTATTACAAAACATTAGGAAAATGTTATTTAGTTTTAATTAATTTAGTTTTATTGCAT
>MU226634.1:2429096-2465052 GCA_018584345.1 Thuja plicata | reverse complement strand
GCATTTTTTGAGCAATTAAAAAATGGACTTCAAAAATTAAAAAACTAGGTCAATACTTATTCAAAAAAATTTAAAAAAATTATAGGCATAAACTAGATCCAATTTTACACATTTCATTAGTTTACATAATTTTCAAATTCTAAACACAAATATCACTTTTATGTCATTAAAGTTCAACAGTTTTGCATGTCGTGGTCCTCTTCCTTTGTTAAAGTGTGACACAGGTTTGTACTTTTACCCATAGATAAAATACAAAGTCAACGCTCTTAGATAACCAAAATATAGATTATATAAAGTCATAATCCAACTTATCATGCAAGGATTCTCTGACATATGCCTCAAATCATCACTACTATTCAACTCCTCTATTTCGTTGTTCTGTTGTTGTCACCTATCTTCAAATCTCTCTAACTCTTTGTAATTGTTAGAAAAACCAAATTGATCTTAGATGAAGGTCAAACATACCCCATATTATCTTCCTCTAATCTTGCAAGTCATAACTCATCGATCTCGATGTTCAATACCCAAAAAAACTCTATATTTTTTCTTTTGTACTTAGTTGATTCCAGAACTGAATTACCAAAACTTAACTTCAATCCAATCGATCAATATGCCAGATGTGTTGCCAGAGATGACAACCAAAAAATGATTCATAACATACCAAAAAAGATCACTTTCCAACAAACTATTGTAGCAACCACCCTTTATTGTTGACGATATCACAATGTTCTCTCTAGATGTTTAGATTAAAATGAGGTCGCATGGGCTTTGGAAGAGGTACATGCTAGGATCTGTGGTTCCCATAAAAGTGGTATGGTCCTAGGAAAAAAAATTTTACGGGAAGGATACTATTGGCCCACACTGGAACATGATGCCTATGAGTTCGTTAAGAAGTGCTTACCATGTCAGCAACATGCTAATCTGATTCATGCTCCTACACAAGACCTCTATCCTATTGTTCCTCCTTGGCCTTTCTCTTGTTGGGGTTTAGACCTCATTTCTAAGATCACTCCCCTCTCTTCTGAAGGATACAAGTACATAATCATAGCAACGAATTATTTTACAAAGTGGGTTGAAGAAATCCCACTCACTCTCACTACCAGTATCCAGATATCAAAGTTCATCCTCTACCACATCATCTGCTACATCAGAATCCCCTCCACTATCTTCATAGATTGTGGAACAACATTTTCAAATAAATATGTTAAGGATCTATGTGCGCACCTCCACATCCATCATTACTATTCTAGTCCATATTTTCCTCAAGGTAACGGCCAAGCTAGGGAAACCAATAAAACCATTCTCAAGATCCTCAAGAAGGTTGTCAATGATACTGGTCATGCTTGGCATCTCCAAATTAACCCTGCCATCTAGGCATACATACTTCCTACCACACCCCCACATGTAGCACTTTGTATTCCCTATTCTATGGTGCTAAAGTCATCTTACCAATAGACTTTGAACTACCATCATTGTGTGTGTCACTCAAGGACATGATTACAGATAGAGACTATTGTGTGGCACGCCTTACGGAATTGGACATGTTAGATGAGAAAAAAAATGCATATGATCACCTAATTGTACATCAAAACTGCCTTAAGTTAAGCTACAACAAAAATATTCGCCCACAAAAATTCTAGGTGGGAGATCTAGTCCTTAAAGAGAACCAAAAGGTTGGCATAGATCGTGAAAAGAAGGGCACATTAGAAGTCACCTGGCAGAGCGCTTATATTATCACTGCATGCTTCGGATCTAGGGCATATCAACTCTCCACTCTTGGAGGAGATACTTTGAATGATCACATCAACATCATTCACTTTGGGCCCTTCGATACCTGAGGACATGGAAGTATGTCCTAATTTCTGAGGAACTCCATAAAAAATGGTTTAAAAAGTCCTGAAAAAAATATCAAAAAGTAGAAAAAAAGCTGAAAAATGGTTGTCCCAGTAAAAACCTAGCAAAAAGGCGCTTGGACAACATCAATTTTTTTTAAAAATAAAAATAAATAAAAATAAAAAAAGAGTATAGAGAAAAAATTAGTCCAATGGTGAAAACTTGGGAATCAAGCACCATGGGCAAGTATGGGTGATGAAAACCTGGCAACAGGAATCACACATAATGGACTATATCATTATCTATCAAAATCTTGTCCCCTCACCCATCTGTCATTTGCCTCCATTACATTCCCAAACCCATATTCCCTAGGTGTTTCAACCCATCGTACACAACAAACAACATGATCCAATCACACTTCATCTCGCCATGTATTTTTGCACATATTATGATCCAAATTAAGAAATTAGATTACAATACCTGGTGTCAAACCTACGGTATTGTTGAATTCAATAAAAATAGTAAAGATGAACAACATAATTGCAAGCCAAAAATTGATCCATTCTATTCAAAATTGGAGTTTATATAAACATGAAGGATCTCAAGAGTCACTATAATCTCTTGGAAATGAAATGAAGAGTCCTCATAATGTTTATTACAAATAAACTTACTAAAACTACCAAAATTTTCAAAAAACTATATAAAACTTTTAGCATACTTGGAGAAGGCATAACTTTCTAGTCCTAGGTCTGATTTACAAACCGTTACTTTGTTGGAAAGATAATCTTGGAAGTGAAACTGTGGTTGCACTTCCAGGTATGTGCAGCAAGTTATGAACCAAAAAAGTGGACTTATCTTAAAAAAAACTTCAAATTCGATCAATTTATTGAAAATTTGAAATTGTGCTAGGCTTGGTAACCAAGCCTAGAAAATATTATAAAAAAACTCAATCTGTCTCAGAACCTGATCAAGTTTTGAAGAAGTAAAAATTATGCATTTTATTGTCCATAACCCGATCAAGTTATGAAGAAATTAAAATAGGCTTTTCTCTGGAAGCCATAACTTCCACATACAGAGTCCGGTTAACTCTATTCAAAAAGCATAGGAAACATCTTGACATGATCTAACACATGATTAACCTATGATCATCTTTATTGATCAACATTTATTTCCATCTATTTGAATCAAGTAATGTATAAAATAGGTACTCATTATTGCCTATACATGCAATGTATAGGAAAATCAATATGCTCTCTCTCTCTCTCTCTCTCTCTCTCTCTCTCTCTCTCTCTCTCTCTCTCTCTCTCTCTCTCTCTCTCTCTCTCTCTCTCTCTCTCTCTCCTTAGGGTTTAGAGAGAGAGAGCATACTGATTTTCCTACCTAAGGTCCAGATTTCAAGATTTGAGGGTTTCTAGATGTTGGGCCTTGGGAAGATTTAATTCCCACTTCTGGGTCGGTTGTTTTGGTCTTCGAAGTGACAATTATTAAATGATATTTATTATAGGTCCTATTCTAGTGATATAGGTCTAATTGGAATTTAATTCTCCCATGTAGGCCTCTCTAGAACATTGTGCCCTAGATTCATATGTAAGGAAGCCTTCTCTCATTTTCTCTAACCATGAGTCATCAACTAAGACTTGAAGAAGTGAAATCTAAGTGTTAAGAAGCAAGATTTGAAGAATTAATCTACTCTCAAGAATCCAAGCATTCAAGAAATTTTCAAGCACTCAATTAATCAAGAAGATCTATTGGTAGCCATTTAAGGATTCAAGCTCTATGGAGCCCTCTTGTTGAAGTTTTCTCTATCCACGTTCCTTCAAGCCTCTTCCTATTCCAAGATCCATTCAAGATTGGCATTGAAGATCTACAAGAAATTGATTTGAGACATCCTACATTCTCCATTTTACATTCTACATATATTTGGTGCATACATACTTGTGGATCCATGAATTCGAATCCACCACAAGGGTTTCCATACAAGCAAGGTGAATTTTTTCATTTACTTTTTATTTATTTATGCAATTTCAATTACATTTTAAGGTTAATTCAAAAACTGGGGTTTGATTAAGGCAAACCCCTCCCCCCAACAAATAAACCATTTTTCTTGCAGGGATATGTTTAGAATAGTGAGTTGGAGTGCAGATTTAGATACCCTTTTCAGAAAACTATCATGATCTCGAAACATAATTTCTGTCAGACTGTGTAGGTGAGAATAAAAATTTCTGGGTCAGAATCAACATTTTGGTCAGGGTCAGGATCAGAACTTCTGGGTTGAAATCAAAAATTGTGGGTCAAAGGTGACATTGACTTTTGGGTCAAAATCGTAACTAAGCCAGATTGGAAAAAGATTTTTGGGTCTTGTCTGTCTCTACATTTTTGTTCTAGATCCGATTATAAATTTTCTAGAAACTTAGTGCAGACCCCTGAAAAAACCATTCTTTAGATCTGTAGCATTTTGAGGTTAGTACTTTTCTTCTATTCATTTCAATTAAAATTTTTAATCTTCCTAAATATATCACACATTCTTTTCTATAAAAAAAAATCTAAGGTCTTCCTCTTTACTCTCATTTCCAATCATTTGATTCATTTATGTATTGATCCTTCCTTTGGGGTTAATCAATTTGGATCCTTCCTTTGTGTATTTGAGGTTAAAAGGAACATCTTATCATCCCCAGACATTTCTTATCTTATATTACATATTTACCCCTTACATATAAGGTAACACCTATTTCTTATGTTACATTTTGGTGAACCGACGATAGACAACTCTTTTTTTTTGGTGTTAGATTTACATTTTTATGTTACATCTTTCATGCATATTAATTTACCTTTCTTTTATGTTCTTGCAATTACATTTCAAAAATTAAAAATTAAAATCTTACGCTTCCTAAATTAGTTCATTTGTATTGAAATGGTGTATGAGCTTTACTACTTCTAGTCCTACTTATAGTATCCCGGTTAGAAGAAGCTGTAGACTTATGGGTTCCTTTGATCTTGAGTCTTCCTCTCCTTTCCTTTGGATCCCATATGAAAATTTGACCACACATGATTTCAGTCCTTCTATGAAGCATAACTCTTCTCACTCATCTCATGATGAGGATGATGCTTTAAGAGTTCATCCTGAACAAGTCCAAAAACTTTCAACAAAACTTGATAAAATGGGAAATTGGCTTATTCAAGAAAACCATAATCAAGATTTCATCCAAGCTATAGAGGCTCTTAAGAAATTTCTTTGTGATAGTGATGAAGGTGTTAATCTCTTGCGTTATATCACTCATCTTGTGCATTTGAATGTTAAACATTTAGCTCAAGAGGCTCAATATCTAGGATTCACTCCTCCTGTCAATAGTGAGGGACCTTCTTCCTTTCCTTTACCTAGCATTCATACTTACACTCCTCCTTTAATGAGTACATCTCTCCCAATTTCATCTATTCCTATGAGTGTTCCACCGATGTCTCTACCTACCTCCCAACCTTCATATCATAGTGTGCCTTTTACTTATCCCAATCCCCTTCCAGCTGTGGTTCCAAGTATTCCACCACTTGTGTCTTCCATTCCTACTGCTTCCTACACTTTTACTAGTGTTCCTAATATTTCTATGCCACCTATTTCTTCTAATGATTCCACAATCATTAGTTTGGCTCAAATCGTGTCATCTTTACAACAACAACTTGCATTCATAACCCAATCCAAGTTTAGCATTCCTACATGTGACATGGGTAGTCCTTTATGCTTAGACATTATTCATGCTACTGTCCCTCAGCAAGTTGATATGCCTCGTCTTGAGAATTACAATGGCAAGGGAGATCTTGTTACTCATGTTAAAACATTTCAAATCCTTTGTAGTGACTATGCTCATGACCATAGGATTTTAGCTAAGTTGTTTGCTAGAACTTTTTGTGATAAGGCCTTGCAATGGTATTGTTCTTTACCTCCTTATTCTATTGATTCTTTTCCTAAACTTCCTAATACCTTCATCCAACAATTTCAAAATAATATTGGTCCGTAAGTTTCCTTAAGTGATTTAATACATTGTGAACAAAACATTAAGGAAAAATTAACTGATTTTATCGGTAGATTTAAGCATTTGTATGCTCATATTTATTATCTTGTCCCTGATATTGATATTCAGCGTATGTTTATTTCAAATTTACAAAAGGATATTAGAGATAAGATTCTGCTTACTGAATTTACCTCTGTTCAACAACTTTGTGCAGAAATTCCTCATTATCAATTACAAGTGAGTCAATTTGAGAGAAACACTCCAATGGATCCTGTTCCAGTTAATAAGAGTGACGCTTCTCCTAATCCTAATAAGTTTCAGAAACCTAACAAATATGTCAAGATCAATAAACAGGCAAATGCAGCCGCTGATCAAGTTTTTCTTGCATCCAACAATGCCACTTCTACATCCACTACTTTTCATATGAATCATACATTTACTCCTCTCTCTGAATGTTTACATTCTATTATGAGTAGGTTCTTAAGTGCTAATATGATTGCCTTGCCTCCTATTCGACCTCTTCTCCCTACCATGATGGCTTCAAAATTCTTTGATTATAAAGCTTTTTGTCAATACCATTGACAAAATGGCCATGATACTCAAAAATGTTATCTCTAAAGCATAAGGTTCAAGACATAATCGATTCTAATGCTTTATCTTTTGATAATTTTGATGGTAATGCGAAAAAACCTTTCTCTCCTCCTAATCAAAACCTTCAAATCTATATGAATCCCTTAGTTTGATCAAAATTTAAAATTCAATGTATCCCCTTTTAGAATTTTATTTTGATTTTTATAAATTGAGCTTGAATTTTCATCTAAGGGAAATAAATCATTACCATAATTTTTTTATTGATCTACACAAAAAAAATCTTAAAGTTACTAGCCTATCCATTAGAGGATATTGACTCATAGAGGACAAATAAAACCTAAACATAATTTTTAAATTTCTATTAAATAATCTATATGTAAAGGTTTATCTTTACAGTTTAATATTTAATTTCAATATTCTCCTAGAGAAAAGAAAGTCCAGTTATCAATTTTTCATTGGCTCACACAACAAATCCACTACTCACTGCTCTCAGACCCTAGCGTTTGAGACACCTCAATTCGAATCTACTAGTGGTTTATATTTTTTCTTGTGGCACTCCACCTCTCTGTCATGACAGGACTCAAACTCTAGGATGTGTATAGGGGGTGCAGTCCCTTCTATGGGTTGTGGCAATGGTTGTTTTGATATTGGTGGAGATAATAGCTAGGTGACCTCTCACAAGTGGTTACCATGACTAACACTAAATACCTCTCCTTCTAGTAATGATTATGTTAAAGGGAATACAGAGCTACACAATACTAAGCATAGTGCATCCCAAATGACAACCTTGACCCTAATGATACATGAGGTACAAAAGATGATTAGGATCCCACTCCATCACCCGCAACCATTTCTCTAGGTCACTTAGCATCTTTTATGTTGTGTTTTCTCTCTAGGCTTAGCTCACTTTTCATTTTTTGGGCATTGTAGATGTGTTTTGTGCTTTTATTGGGTGCTTCCCAATAGACTCTTGAGGGGTGACCATAAATCCCCATACTTGTTTTGTCTAAATAGTGTAATTTTATTTAATATTAATTGAAATAGCTGTTCATAGATAATATTTTATTACTCTAGGTATAAAACGATATCACCCATAGGTAATTTTTATCAATAAATTTACCAAATTGATCAATATTTAGGATGATTTACCTCTATCTTTAAATGCAACAAAGGATCCATAGATGTTGAATATGTTTCATCAAACACATCAACTATATAAATCCTTGTAGCAATACCATTCAAAACCATATTTATTAGCCTAGGTCACTTTGGCATGCAGTTTATTATGTTCTATTCTACTATATTCTAACACTGGACATCACCATAAATACATTAATGTTGCATTTATGCCATTTTTAAAGGTTTATTAAGGTTATTGAATTGAACAATGAAGATGGATTATAATGAAATGTACGGTGCTACCCATCTTCCTATAATAGTATTAAAAAGTTTTAAAAAATAATAACCACCACCTTGTTTGTCATTACATATACATATACATTGGCTAAACACTAGAGATCTTAAACTAACAATTTTGAACTACACAATTCACCTCAAAATTATAGATATGTAGGAGTCACCTAGGTTCACATATTATTTTAGATTTTAGAAAACACTTTTATATTAGTCTCTACATTTTAAAT
Organism: Thuja plicata; assembly: GCA_018584345.1. Taxonomy (NCBI): domain Eukaryota; kingdom Viridiplantae; phylum Streptophyta; class Pinopsida; order Cupressales; family Cupressaceae; genus Thuja; species Thuja plicata. The sequence goes on along the minus strand of MU226634.1, from coordinate 2,456,981 downwards.
TTAAATTAAAGCAAATAAACAATATGCATAAATTATAATACTTTTAATCTCTATTCTCTAAAATTAAGATATAAATTTACTTTTATTATTATATTTGTATTAATATATAATCAATAATATAGTCATTCATCTATCTTATATATCCAAAATAATCTAGATTATTTATACTTCAAACTAGTTTGCTATGCACACTTGTATTATTTCTTTTAAAAAATTATTATGTACAACAAACTATTGTTATCTAATCATATTATATTTAATATATTATAAAATTAATTGCATACACTACTTAAAAGTGGGAACACAATCCATTTAATGATGGAGTAAAAGAGTAATGAATTGGCAATGAAATAAATCTTGATTGAGGCATCATGGAATTGATCATAAATATTTTTTGTTGCCGTAGGGAACAAGTAGGTTGAAGCCCAAGAGCGAAACCATCCCATCAAGTGGATTAGGGTCCATGGCTATTTAGTTTTGACTGATATAAGCAAATTTGACTATACGGTAACATCATCATTTCCCCACACGAATGCACCATTACAAGACAAAGGAAACATTTTAATCTTCAATCAAAAGAAACAGACTAGCCCATCATTGGGAAATATTAATGGATTGGTAAATATTTATGGATATCATGTTTGTTGCCGATATTTTTAAGATATGTTGGGACGACTGCATCATGTCATGATAAAGCAATCAGTAAAAGCGTGGTTTAAAATAGGCGAATTATGTTTGGCTCCTAAGAAATTTGAAGGTAAGGGAAATGCTTATATAGCTTTCTTTTGTAGAGAAATATTTAGACTTATAGGATGCTTTGTCCCTGGTCTTTTAAATTATGTGGATGGCAAACTGAGATATTTATTTATGTAGCCAGAGGGCGCCAATACAGTTATAAATTCAATATTAAGAAATGCTTATCTCTTATATTACAACTTGCATTCTTAATTTAAAAAATATAAATACAGTTTTAGTACAAAGCCAAATATAAAAGATTAACTTGATATTATATTGTTTATTTTTCATGTGTTGTATAAACTAATAAACTCAATTTGATGATTACTGGTTGATTAAACTATTAAAGATTTTAAATTGCATGCTAAAGACGTGTCTTAGAAAACATAGTCTCTAGTTAATAGCAAACAATCCATTGATGTGATTCATCACTTAAGATAATTTCTCTACATCCACATACAAAAAATGTTGAATTGGTCATTAATACTTAGTCCATTTTATGAATTATATTATACTTTGCATCAAGGCCTTTAAAATTTTCTAATTCTTTTTGTATGTCACTATGACATTCATTGCATTACATTGAATTTTACCAAAAGGAACTGGTTTGTGTTGCATTTACATTGTGTTGTGTTACAAATGTATCATGATGATTTAATTGACTAGTAGGGATTGAGAAAGACAGAAGGTGGAAGGCTATTCACTTTTATTTTATAACATAAAATATTCTTATTAAATTATTTCTCAAAAGTACTTTGATAAAACTTTCAATGCAACTAGCTAAGATAAAAGAAAACTTCTAGTTCTAAGCTACACCATTTAGGCGAAACTTATGGATGCAAAGGTCAAGAATAAAGATATGAGAGCACGATCTAGCTGATTTTAAATTTTACATAATACTTATATTTCAATTGATTTGTATCAAATCTTATTTCAAAAGTTAAATTACATATGTCAAGCTTAAACCTTTTCTTTTCCTATTTTTTAACATCATAGACCATTTAAATTTTTAATTACATTTATAATTTAAATACAAACAACTACAAATTTCAAAGCTTCATATATCAAAAATCATTTATGATTTTCTGAACTTAAAATTTGTTTGGATGAAATGATTTTATTTAAATAATAGTAATAATAATAATAAATATAATAGATATAAATGTTGACAATGTGCCTTCTATAAATATATTTTCTACAACATATGATATATTTTTTTTCAATTATAGTTATAAATAAGTTTTAATGATTGATTCTTCCTAGAATATAAATTAGTGTGCCCTATTAAAAGTGCCAACAAATTCCATGTAATGACGTATTAAATAGAGGAAACGGCATGGTAATGACATAAACGTTGATTGAGGAATCATGTAATGATGCATTAAATGGAAGAATGATTTGCTAATAAGATAAATCTTGATTGGGGCATCATGGAATTGATTATAATTATCTTCAAAAGCCAAGGAAACACAGCTTCAAGCACAAGAAAGAAACTATCACATCACGTGGATTAAGCTCCATAGCTATTTTAGTTTTGACTGATTTAAATCATATTTGACCATACGGTAACTTAATCATTTCCCCACACAAGAGCACCATTTTATGACAAAGAAAACATTTTAAGCTTGAAGCACAAGATATGGGCTATACCATCATAGGAATGCATTTCATGGATATCTGGTCTCATACCGGTAATTTAAAAAATATAATTTGAGGAGCATGCATCATTACAGTAAGCATAAGATAAAGTATGTGGATTATTTTTGTCTCCTAACAAAATTAAAGGCAAAGGAAATGTTAATGTAACTCTACAGAGTAGACCAACAACTACTCTTATAGTAACTTCAGTAGTTGTTCTTTAAAATTGTGTACGATGAAGGACAAGATAAAGAGATTTATTCCTGTGTAGATAGGGCACACATAAAGTTTAAAATTCAATTTTAGCGCAGATTTATCAGCCCATGATAAGGAATATATTGATGTTTTATGAAATAAATTACTCTTGGAATAAGATGGAGGGAGGCCTCTGTACTTAGAAATTTGACGAGGCACACACATCCAAGCCACTACTTTTTATTTTAACTTTTGATCACCTTAGAAAATATAAGATCATTACTTCTTTGACCATATTCCCTTCCACCACAATCATATTATATTACCATGAATATTCTCCAAGCTGGATGACGGAGTTTTACACATAGCAAAGGAAAGGATGTACTTGTTTTTAAATATTAGATTTTGTAAGCAAAGGTGAAGTGGGGCACAGAAAGAGAAGTGGGCCAGAAAAAGGAGCAAAGGCGCCATGTGGGGTGATGTCTATAGAAAAAGAGAGCTAAAAAAGCAGTGTGTGGTAGTCCACATGCTGCCTGTTTCAGTCGAAAGCCTGTGAAAAGTCTCTTTAGAGAATAAATGCGAATACCATATTCTAATATTAAAGATCTTCCTTCTCTTTTATACTCTCGAGTTACGAGAGAATAAAGATTTCACCGACTTCACTGCATTATCTATGAAAAGCTTGCCTGCTCACAGAATAATATCATATGCTATTTGCCCGCCTAGTTTACCCTAATTTTAGAGGGCTTCTTAGTAAAGTTTATATAAGAAAAGAATTTTTCGATTTGATAGAAAGAGCATTTGGAAAGAAGTGACTTTTGAGGAGTGTAAATATGTCTTTATTCACAATATGAATAGACCGGAAATCCAAAAGGTGAAGTATGGATCGTTGTTTTGACCGTTATGGGATTCCAGAAAGTTCTCGTGATGTTATTCGGTAACGGTTTTCAAAGATGAAAATATCAATATTCTCGATCAAATAGTTTGTGAATGCATGTTCACAAACAACGCTTTCAATAGCAGTCCATGTTAGAATCTGTGGATCACAGCTCACTCACTACTCTTCCTCGATTTTCGAATAGAAAAATGCTGCTTGTTTATCGTCGACAAGATGAAAATTTAGTCAATATTATCTGCGTAGATATACATTTTTTAATTTTTTAACCTAAGTGTTTATATTGCTAACTTAACAAACAAGTTACTATCTCTTTAGTTTTTAAGTCTTAAAAATCCAAAAGAAGGGTATTGAATAAAGTTTAAATAGATATAGTGATTTGAAACTTCGTTAACATCGGCAAGTTTTGCTATGATTACAGAATTCTTTTAAAACATATATATAAACATATAAATTTAAATTTAGTTCAAACAAATTTGCGGTTATCAGCTTTTATTTGTATTTAATTTAACTATATATATTATGTTATATCTAATTTGAAAAAGTTTTAGTTGCTTGTTTCTTATAAGGAGGGCATCTTAGATTTATATTAATATTTGTTTTTGTGGAAGCTTGGTGTAGAAAAATCTTTTTTTTCTCTATAAATAAAACTGATTCTTCTTTATTTTCTTAAATGTTTTAGTTTGAATATGAAGATATATAAATTGTTGAAGATAATTTTTTTGGTTTCTTGTAACCAACACTAAAAAACTAATAGGCTTGGTTTATGTCAATTGAAAATGGTTACATTAGTTTCTCTCCATAATTAAAGTTTTTATGATTAGTTTTCTTAATCTAGTTGATAATTTGTGCAAGTCATACCATTGTTAGAAAAATAATTTTTATACTTCTAGTAGAGATAAAATGACATTTTAGAAAAATGATTTTTACACTTCTAGTAGCCATAAAATGAAATTTTACAAACCAAATAACATGTAATTTTGATGTTTTATAAAAAATATTGATAAAAACACATACTTACTATTATTTTTATTCCTTGAAACTAATTATTACGACATTGTTTTATCATTTTGATAATATATGAAAGTGATACAATACTAAAAAAAAAAAATTACATATCAAATAATAATAATACACTTATTTTAAAACAATTTCGCAGACCCACAAAATAATAAATTTAAACTTGTTTCATATTACAAACATACAAATTTGATGTTATCAGTTTTATATCTACCGAATTTAACACTATACTATGCTATAACCCTCCAATATAAAACTATACAATTTTAAAACATAAATCTAAAAACAAACAAATGATTTCAAAGTGTGTTGTTAACTTGTTGAACTGATGTGCAATCAATGCAGAAAAGTACATTACATTTGAATCGGGTGCTTCCCAATAAAAACCCCACCACATTCAACCCACACGCAATGTGACACCAGCAGTCTTTGGGAAACAGGAAAAGTTGTGGTACCCATTTTACTTCAGTGAATCTCTTTTACTCAGAAAAGGATGGTAATTTGAGTTGAGTCCACAGATTGTTGCTGATGCCATGCAACTTGGAGACTCGATACGTGGCAAAGTCTATCATGTAGCATGTAAAATGACTGCAATTGCCACGCTTTATTCTCAGCTATCGCCACCTTTCCTTAGATTTCCACAAAACTTTAAAGAGGAATATTGTCATCCTAAAGTTTAAATTTGGCAACATTTTCAACTGCATTTCGAAAACTTTTAGGGGGAGTGCAAGAAAAGATGAGAAATTTAATCAATTAAACTGCGAATCTCCGCGCAAAGTTGTCCCTTCAGATTTCACACCACATGAAAACTGTGGCATACATGCAAGTAGAGGAACACATCTCTTGCTGATCATCTGTACGAATGGACAATTGGGTATTCCATTGAAGATTTCAAAATGCGGTCCATACTTACCCAAAAGGAATTTAAAATGTGAACCCCACTTTAATCAGGAAAATAGCACTCTACAACGTGCACATTAAATCTAGTTTAGTGAGGCACTCTGGCCGAAGGAAGTTAAAAGTTAGCAATCGAATATGAGCTCTGCCTCTTTACAGAAATAAACATAAACAATGGTTATATTATTGCCCTAAGATTTAAACTTTAGGGCATATCATATATTCAAGGATGCTCTTTATATTTTAAAATACAGTTTACAACGTAAACTTTTTAAAACAGAATAGAAGGACGAGATATATTGGCATTCACAGAGATGAGTTTGGCCAGCTTTGTCTGACATCAATCTTTGGCATGATATGTTCTCTTTGTATTGAGCGGCACTGCTTTTGGGGAGTGTTTAAGATCTCGTCAGACTGCTTACGGACTACAAATTAATTGAAAACCCCGAAAAAGACATTGGGTTGCTTTACTTTCCGTTTGTTTTCCATATTGGCTAGGGTTTCAAATTTTAATGGTAAATCAAAGATTCCTCCATCATTTTGCATTGGAAGTATCACGTTGATGGTGGCCAAACAGGGGGCTACAAAGTGAGAGTAATCATGGCTTCCAATCAGGATATCCTTGACTGGAATTCTATTATTCAATCGAATCACATATTATCTACGGATTTACATGACAATGTAATAATAATATAGTTATTAGCTTATATTTGCAATCACTGAGTAATCATACCCCTATATATAAGGGATAAAATGACAGGATTTGTTGTAGTGCAACTATTGTTTACATATATATTTTAAATTTAATCTATATTTTTCTTAATATTGAAAAATTCAATGCTTCAATATATCAAATTTAAAATATATATCTACCTTCATGAAAAATCAGTCCCCCACAATACTAATTGTAGTGATATTATGACAGGACTTGTTGTGGAAAAAACTAAACATTTTCTCGTCTTCCCACTTTCACTGTATATCTGGTATGATTAAAAAGAATAGGTTGTGCTCTTGAAATCACACGATAGAAACTATAATGAGTTTGGACCAGTCCAATGTTCTATCATCTAATAATAATGACTGTACCGACTTGGTAGGGCATTTTTCCTATCAGCTTGGCCCATCGTCATAATTGTGACAAAGTTGGTCATGGTCTTTATCTTCTAATATGCTGATCTGTTGTAAAGATAGTAACACCATTGAAATTATTCCCGCACAGAGAAACTTTATATAAATTGTTTATTCTGTACCACCATTAACAGAACATTGGTTTATAGGGTCCTTAAACATTTAACAAGTCTTACAATATTGAAAGCATCATTATTAGCCACTGATGAACAATCTAAAATTAAACGGCCGCAACATCTTGCCAACAAAATCCAATCTTCTTTTCCTTCCGAACGTAAATTAAATTGAGAATCCTTTTCCTTCATATTGAATTTCTTTGCAGATCTTAAGTCTGAACTTGGAAAAGAGCTGAATTCTTCCATTGATTACGGAGTCACATCAATTTCAAAGTTGCAACACTTGGAATATAATCCTATTTCAACTAAAGATTGCAGCGCATAAAGAAACATCCTTCACTTTTATGTACCTCGAGTTGGAGTTAGATAAAGGGGACATGGCAGCATAAGAATTAGTCAAAAGTAGGAGATAAAACAGAGGCAGCAATGAGTATGTACTTTATGGACAATTATATAAAACAGGAATATATGGTGAGAGAATGGAGAAAGGCAAACAGAAGCTTTCTCTTTTCTCCTTTTTCTTTTTCATAATTGCTCTATATTCCACCTTTAGAGATTGGAACTAATTATTAACATTAAATGCGAACATATTAATGTTTAATTCGTTTATTTCAATTTGATATCACAATTTAAATAATTATATCAAAATAAATATTTATTAAAGTATTGTTTCACATTTTTAGAGTAGATTCTTAAAATAAAAATAAGGAATATTAGAGTAGACAAATAAATAATAGCTTTCTCATTAAAGAGATAATAGTTAGGCACCAATTAATAGGAAAGAGCATATTTTGCACACTTTAGGCTTTGTGCAATTTTGAAGGATATTTCTTTAAATCACTACACAAAAGAATTAAAGAGCAATAAAAAGTTATCATATATTTCTTAAGCAGCCATGTATTGTGCCCTCTATGGATAGATCCATCATACCTTAGTTAAATAGTTAAGAAAAAATTATTACACACATATTTAAATATATTAAATAAAACCTTACATAGATTCAATGTTTTGATTATGTCCATTACTTATACTCAATGCATAAATGTTTTAAAATATACTAGTTAACAACTCCCCTAAATTTTGTGTCATAATAGCTTCCCTAAAAATTGTCTTCCTAGAGTGAAGGTCATTGGAAATCAATTGATAAAACCCCTAAGTGCTCTAATAAGAAGTTATCTATCGTTTGTGGGAGATATTCAAATATCATACAACATGGTATTGAAAAGGTTTTGAAAAGGTTTGACACATAAGGTAAGTTCATTTGAGTATAAGACACATTAGATGCTACTTGTCACTATCAAAATTTCCCCAATTGCTCATGCTATCATTAATTATATTATAACGATAAAAAAATGAATAACACTAATCAAAAAATAATTGAATAATAATATTACCTCATGAAAAAGACTTTTCGTGTAGTCATTCCCATGGTAACAAGGATAATAGACATTTGAACAAAGTTAATCCATAAGTTATTTAAATTATTGTATTTGTTTTTAATGGTAATAGCTAGCGATCGAGTCATTTGTTTTAGAAGTCACAAATATAAGAGATTAAAAAATGAAAAGAAGTACAAAGAAATACACAACATATTTATCCTTCTCATCACTAGGATTTTGGGAACCAAGAGAAATTTGTAGTGTGATTTCATTGTTGAGTCATCTCAAAATAAATGTCAGAGAAAGAGGCGAGTTGATGCCTCCCCTTGAGGCGAATGAAAATAATTTATTAGAATATTAGGGGCTCAAACACCCTTAACAAACAATATTTAATTAAGGATCAAATTAATAATATAGATCGTGATATTTTTGTGCTTCATGAAATTAAACAATCTGATGTTATGGTCTCTTCGCATTTTACTTCTTGGAAAAAATGATCTCATATTTCGCAGCTTGCTAGAGGATCTTTGGATGACTTATCTCTTCTTTGGAAATATTTTCTAATAGCAATTAAGTTCATTTCTTTATTATTTCACAGGATTTTTACTTTGTTCTATAGCAAAGTGTCTTGAGTCTAAAATTCTGGTTATTCAATGTTTACGGACCTACCAACACAATGGGAAAGAAAAATTTATGGATTCAACAAATAACTATGATTAAAATTTATCAAAATCTCTCACCATTGTAGTAGGAGACTTCAATGCTCTTCTCAAAGAAACTACAAATGTTGGGGTTATTTATCCTATGAAGAAAATTAGAGAGGATATGAACCTTTTTCTCGATTTCAATGATTTAATGGACTGTGTTAAAAAAAACTAGAATTTATGTATGGAAAAATAAAAGAAAACATTTTTGCCTATGTATTAAAATAATTCATTACTTCATTCTATCTAAGAATTAGTTATCCTCATACAAAGACTTCTCTTCCTCAATTCTAACCAATCCCGGATCGGACCAAGAACATTTTTCTGAAAAAACTTAGAGTTGAAAATGAATTACATATGCTAAATAAGAATTCAATTAATAAACACATGGAACAAAATAGGTTTCTTCTACTAAGGAATGTAAAAACTAAATTAGAAGAGTTTTGGTAAGAGATAAACTATATTAGAATTCTAAGTCTAGTTAAATATGGTAAAATGAAGGGGATAAAACACTAGATATTTCCATGTCACAAAAAAGTAGAGAATATTGAAGAACATAATAGAATATATTCATAATTTAGATAACAATTTATTTGAATAAAAATAGAGTTATAAAAGGCAGTAAAATACTTTAAGAATATCTTATCTCCTTCTTGTTGGAATTGTATTTGTTTGAGGTGTTGACATTCATTGTTTGTCATTGATATCAATATATCTTTCAGTTGGATGTTTTAGAAGTTTTAGAAAGATTGGTTATCCTAGGAACATGCAAGATTGATAGTTGTGTATGAATAATTTAGTATAATTTGGTATATGCGAGCATAGAGTTGTTTATTGGGATTTATGTACACCTTCTATCGAAGGTCGCTATATTTAATATTTTTATTTGCACGATTTATATTTATTTTGGTAAGATTGGTTATGGTGGAGTGACAAAGGACTATTGCAAAGATGGTCTCTAAGTTTTTGAGATAACTTGGATAATAATATGCGTTATGATATTTGAGCTTAAGGAATGATAGAAGATACATGAGAGAACATTATTTTTTATTCTTGGATTGCTGGATTCTTGATGACACCATTTGTGGCGTGTAGACTAGCAAAGACCTATTTGGGCCCGATCAGAGAGATGTAATGTGCTTAATGATTGGTGAACATTAATTATAGATCTTAGCACGTAAATGATGATTTTTATTTGTTAATTATTTGTGTAAGGTACCATGTGTATCTTGGAAAGGGTCCATATAATTGTTTGTGCATTAGGATGTCCTAATAGGATGACCTAATTGCTTATTGTAACTTGTATAAAAGAAAGTAGTATCTTGATGTATAAGGGTATGGATTTGATGTATTAGATGCTACGAGCCTGTAGATGCGAGTTATGTTGGATGTAATGTAGGGATTATGTTTTTAATGCACGTCATTGGAAATGTATAGGCAAAGCAAGTTGCTATCAGTCAGTTCATTTTTATAAGCATACTTTTATACTTCTCTTTGGACAATAGATCCAGAAGGTGGGTTTAAACTTCAGAAGGTGGATTTAACCTTCACTTTGGGCAGTGTGCTCATCATTTTATTCAACTCCTAACAGGGTATGCCCTTTAACATGGACTTTTTACTGGATCTAATAATCAGCTCCTAACAGGGCTAGATCTCCTAACAAGGCTAGATCTCCTAACAGGGATACAATATTTTTAGTGCATTATTTTATGGTGTTAATTCATGCCATGGTTTTTCCATTAATAGGCTTTTACTAGACAAAAAATCATGGTGTTATGAGTTATTTACTTTGTGTGTATATTCTTATTATTTATGCTATTGCATGGTTAAGTTTCAAATAGATAGAAAGACTAATAGGTTGAGGGAGATCATGATGGATACAAGCATTTTGGAAGAAATATTTGAAGAAACACTTCAATATATGGATAAGACTAATGTTGATAATGTGGAATTAAATTTCAAACTAAGGATCTAGATGAAGTTTACATCAAGAGGCTTACAGAGACGCTTGAACTTTCAAGGAACAAAAGGTAGGAACATGTTGAGAAGATAAAGGAACCTGAGAATAGTTAATCTATCTGATTGAAAAAAGTGAACATGAAAAGGAAGCACTAAAGCATGAATGTGAAGTCACTAATTTACAATTAGCTAAGAAAATTCAGCAAGAGAAAAATGAGAAGAAAATAATTGAAGAGATCTTAAAGTGTGCAAATATTTGGATGGGAAAAATGCAGCTAGAAATGAATGATGTCAAAACCAGGTATAAAGAATTGGAGAATTATAATATCATCATCAAGAGAGAACTTGTTGAGGCAAAGAGTCGCATAGAGAAATTTCATGTGATTAGAAACAAGATTGATGAATAAATTGAACAAAAAAATCCTAAAGGTGATAGGACTAGAGTTGGTTTTGAGGAAGTTGAATGTTCTAAATCTCAAGAAAGACAATATGAAGGCAAAATAGATGTGGAACCTAATCAACAAGAGGAATCTAATGTGCAAACCAGACCTTTCAGAGGAAGATGCTTTGGATGCAAGAAAATTTTTCATATGAAGAGGGATTGGAGAGGTAAGACTCCTTATAAGTCCTTTGCTCTAAATATTTTTTCAATTGCTATGAGTATGGGCACAAGAAGGGAGAATGTATAAAACCTAATAAATCATCAAAGAAGCAAGATTGCATCGGTGAGAAAAGAGTAACTAATATCACATGTTATAAATGTAACAACTTTGGGCACATTGCAAGAAATTGTAGATGACGAGTTAATAAGAACATGCCACCTCCTACATGTTATAAATACAATAATCAAGGACACAATAATTTTTTGCAGATATAATGGATAAATGAGTAGCAAGAAACCACCTACACTGATAAAGAGGAACATTGGTGATGTTGGAAAGAGTATGGATGTGTATATAGATAAGTTCAATAAAAAGTTTACAAAGGAATGAAACAAGGACAGTAATAAAGTATTGAAAGAAAAGCATCAGAGTGAGTCAAAGGGTTAGAAAGATTTAAAATATGCTAATGTATCTTTACGTGATGTTAGAATTACCACATTAGCCTAAATGGACAAGCATGGCCTTAGGGGAAGCTTCAGAGAAATATAACAATCTATTATCCAGCCTTCAATTTATAGATTTAGATGACGCATGCTTAGATACATATACACAAATATGTTTGGAAGCTATATACTTGGTCACAAGGTCTCAAAGGTAGCATAGTTTGATTGCCTAGAACTTCATGGTTGACTAGGAATAAAACATCTTTTTGAAATGTATTGAGAAATGTGTTAAAAGTACACTACAAGCTTTAAGTATGATTAATTAGCCATTTTTTAGCACCATTTGAAAACTTGTGAAGAACAAAGAAAAAACCACTCTTATGGCCTTGGATGTTGCTAATAAATTCTCCAACCAAATTCATGAGAAAAACAAGCTAATTGATAAGGTCGAAGTAGTAAAGGATAGTACCGAGGGAGAAGAAACAAAACTATACTAGATGCGGGCATGAAAATGTTTCTTGAAGGTAATGTATCTCATATGTATTTGAGAGAAGCAAACAGTACTACTATCTACACTTTGAAGATAATTCACATCAAAGAAGGTACCAATAAGACACACTATGGACTTTTTTTTGGTTTTCTCCTAGTGTAAAATACTTCAAAATATTTGGTAGAAAGTGTTATATAAAAAGAGATGATTAAATTAGAAAGTTTGATGCTAGAAGTGATGAAGTAATTTCCATTGGTGATTCTACTAAGAGTAAGGCTTACAAATGTTTCAATCTAATTTCGCAAGCAGACCATAAGATTACTGATGAGGCATGTAAAATAAATCTTGGATTAAGGAAATTCATGAAGAATTAGATTAGATATATAAAACATACTTTGGAGTCAGTTCCTAGACCGAAGGAAAAGAATATAATTGGAACTACATGGGTTTCTAGAAAAAAAATGAATGAAGAAGTCATGGTTGTAATAAATAAGGCTAGACTCATCTACAAGGGCTATTCACAATAGTAAGGTATAGAATTTGAAGAAATATTTGCACCTATTTTTGAATTAATAAGCAGCAAGAGGGTGCTGGCCCGTGGTACAACAACAACACACTGGATACACATTAACAGCATATTAATCGTATCCAGAGTGCACAACAAAGTAAGATTAAAAGAACAACAAGATCATGAAAGACCATCACCAAAGCTCAACCAACACACTATCAGTTGAAGCTTTCCAAACTTGCTCGGAGTGAAAAGCCAAGCTGTCAGAAATCGGCCATGGTAAACAACACCCTCACGACTGTAGGTCCACCTCCAGGCTGCAAAACCCCTTACCACCTCAATAGCCAAGGAGCCCACCTCGATAGGGGCAGTAGAGAGAAAGACCAACAACACAAGGAGTAAACCAAAGGACCACTTTTCAACAAAAAATCCAGAGAAGAGGGCTCCCGAATAGATGCAAAACTCCAGTATCACGAGAAAGGTCCCCACCTCTAAAGGGGAATCAACCACCTCCATAGGATTCGTGAAGGAAGAAGCAAACACCCAATAACAAGCCCACCTCATGAACAACAAACCACATCTCTGAGCCTCCGAGACGAGACCACCACCCAAGACAGCAGCAAACTTAATCCAAAAACAAAGGACCAAAGCGAGCCCTTGAAAACTATTAGCAGTCCCGTGGTCACACGAAAAAAAGAAACCACTGTCCCACCAAAACATAATGGACAGTCCAACACAGAAAAAAAGAAAACTGAAAGTGAGAGCCACTTCCACCACAATGGGATCAAAAAACAAACATAGGCTGCAAGTAGCCTGTCAGCCAATCTGACTCTCCATGTTGAAGAGTCATCTCCATCTTCTCCAGCCACAACAGTTTCTGAAGCATCACATTGTCTTCAACAAGGAAGAGAAATAGAGCATAAAGCCATGTCCACCCCCAGCAGGGAGGGCAGAAGTCACTAACAAAATCATCAACAAAAGGGGGAAAGAACCCCTTTGCAAGCTGCCACACCATTTCTACCCCTCCATAGATCCCAGTGAGGGCATTACCCTCCACACAATCCATAGCCATATCAAGCTGGAAGAAACAGGCATGCATAGCCAAATCTAATCCAATAACCAAAAAACTACTTCATTGTTCACCCTGACTGCAGCCAGTCAGAACATCAATACCGAAAGGCACAACCCAGTCCACATAGGGAAAGGGTACCAACCACTCCTCCATAAGAGGGATATCCTCATTAACCATCTTGAGGAGCAGAGAACCACCACTCCATCCAAGAAGACCAGAGCGATCAAGCTCTTCCGCAGCAAAATCCACCAGCCAGAACATCTCCTCGCAAAGGGCACCACAGCCAGTAATAGGAATGGAACCACTACACCCCATCAGATGCAGGAGCCCACAACTTGGGGCCAAGATCCCACGCATGGGAAGCCAACCCAGAAATAGGGCATACAGACCACATTCACTGACTCTGGCTACAGACTCCATCACATCACCGACGCCCCCCACAAGACTGGTACAAACACAGTGGGAAGAGCCCAGCATAAAAAATTTAGCACCCATGGTGCTCACAGATTGAGCACCATGAGACACATTCAGTCTCGAACTGGGTTTAGCAGAGTTTTGTCTGAAACCCTTGTGGACAGAAATCTTCCACCATCGTAAGGAAAAAGGGGCCAACACACACACCCCTGCCAGCCGCGAAGCATCAACAACCATTGGTACCACCAGCGCACCAGGAATGAGACTAATACCCCCACAAGAAGCCAAAACGTCGGTGTGCAGAGCAACCAGACCAACGGTCAAAGGGAACCCCCACAGCCACACCACAGCCAAGCCCGAAGCATGACAGGGGAAGAAGTAAAGGTCCCAGAACATCCTCTGCTCTGAAAGTTGGGAAATAGCCAATGTCGCCATGGATTTACAGACCGCCGAGAATAGACCAGTGGCAGGTCTGTCAAACCCAGTGGGCCGACCAATAAGACCAATCCCAACAGAGGAGGGCAAAAAATCACCAGAATAGAGCCAGGGGGCAACAAAGGAAGACTCCAGACTGTCTGGATCATCGTCCTCATCCCCATCTCCGCTCCCTATGCCCTCAGATTTTGAAAATCCCTCGCTCCCGCTCAAACGGAACCCGCTCCCGTTCATTGCTAATAAATAAATAGTGTAGTTGCACCTGTTGCGAGGTTAGAGGCAGTTACATTATTGCTTGATTATGCAACATATAAAGACTTCAAGGTATATCAGATGGATGTGAAGTCTGCATTTCTCAATGGTGATCTAGAGGAATAGGTTTACATTGAGCAACCAAATAGGTTTCCTTTAACATATAATAAAGACAAGGTTTGCAAGTTGAGAAAAGGCATTGTATGGATTGAAACAACAACCTAGATTATGGTATGCTCATCTATATAGGTATTTATTGCATCTTGGTTTCAAAAAAGGTAGTCCATATAGTAATCTATATTTGAGAACTTTTGAAGATGGAATCTTCATTGTTGAAGTATTTGTGGATGATAAAATCTTTGGTGGAAAAGATGAAATGAGAAGGAAATTCTATGAGGAAATAAAATTATTCCTTGGTTTGCAAATTACTCAAATTAAACATGATATTTTTATATATCCACCCAGGTATCTTAAGGAGTTTGTAAAGAAGTTTAAGATGAAATGTTTTAAACCTATTAGAACACCTATGGTTACTATACTCACTCTCACTACTACTCATTAATCTCAAAGTGTATTTCAGACAAAATACAGGTCCATGATTGGAGGTTTGCAATATTTAAGTCACAATATACTAGACATAGCCAGTGCAATTATAATTGTTGCAAGGTTCCAAGATGACCCTACCAAGACTCAACTTTCTATAATTAAAAGGAAATTGAAATATTTGAAAGGGACACTAGAATATGGTTTATGGTATGAAACATTTCATGATTTTATATTACATGCTTATAGTGACGTTGATTGGGAAATAAGTGTTGATGACATAAAAAGAACAAGTGGTGGACCATTTTTCCTTGGAAATATGTTAGTTTCATATTTAAGTAAGAAGAAAGATAGTATAGTTCAATCTAGTGATGAATAAAAATATGTAGTTGCTATAAAATGCACATAGATTATTTTGATAAAACAGATGCTAAAGGACATTGGGATAACCTTTGAAGAGCTAGTGGTTATACATTGTGATAATATGAGAAAAGTGAACATGTCAACAAATCTTTTCAGGCATTCAAAGACTAAACATATTTAAATTAAGTATCACTTTTTGAGAGATAAGATTGCAGAAAAGGAAGTCAGATTGGAGTACATCAGTACAAAGGAGAAAATAGCAGATATATTCATTTAACCTTTGTTAAAAGATGCCTTTAAGTATCTCACAGGTATTATTCGAGTAAGAAACCCTCTTTGTGAGAACTAAATGATGAAGGAATGCATCAATCCACTTTAAATTATATGGACTTGATGTTTGGATCTACTCCTCAGGGGGAGTGATCATGGGAACATAATATGTAACATATTTGGGTTATCAAGAACCTGATTTATTGCAGGTAGGAACATTTTAAAAGTATACACCTTGCAAAGATGGGATGTTTAGAGAAGGAAAAGAGGTATGACACCCTTTTCTATTAATTTCATAAAGGGAGAGATATAAGTGAATAATCCCTACTATATTAGGAGGAGCTTTGAAGAGGATATTGAGAAAGTTGTATCAAGAATCTACTTTTGGGTTGATGGATTTTCACATATGTTTCCATCAATGCCAAAGGGGAATATTGTTGGAATGTTTCTGTTTGAGCTGTTGAAATTCATGGTTTTTCATTGATGTTAACATATGTTTCAGTTGGATGCTTTAGATGTTTCATAAAGACTGGTTATCACACATACATGCAAGATTGACCATTGTGTATGGACAGTGTATGGTGTTTTAGTATATGCCATATGAATTTGTGTAGAGGGAAGTATTTACACCTTATATCTAAGGTTGCTTGATTTTATATTGTTGTTGGCATGAGTTATAGTTTTTTTTGGCATAGAATGGTTACAATGCAGTGACAGAGGATTATGACAAAGATCGTCACTGATTTTGTGGGATAAATTAGGTTTGATCATGAGTTATGATAAGTGAGATTAAGGAATTATGGTAGATACATGGGAGAACATTCTTTGTGATTCTTGGGTTGTTGAATTTCTGATGACATCACCTATGGCATGTAGACTGGTGAAGACCTATTTGGGGCTGACCATAGAGATGTAACATGCTTAATGATTGACGAGCATGGATTACGGGTCTTGGTAAGTAAATAATGATTTATATTTGTTAATTACTTGTGTGAGGTACCATGTGTATATTAGCAAGGGTCTATGTAATTGTTCATGCATTGGGAAAGTCTTAACATGCCGACCTAATTGCTTACTGGAAACTTGTATAAAGGAAAGTAGTGTCTTGATGTATAAGGGTATGGATTGGATGTATTTGATGTTGTGAGCATCTAGATGGGAGTTCTAATGGATGTAGAATAGTGATTATGTTTTTAATACACTTCATTGGAACTGTATAGGAAAAAAAGTTGCTATCAATCAGTTCATTGTTAAAAGTATACTATTATACTTCTCTTTGGACAGTGGATTGAGAAGGTGGATTTAACCTTTACTTTGGGAAGTGTTCTTGCGTAGTGAGTTCATCATTTCATTCAAATACGAATATGGTTTAGAAGACTCCTAACAAGTTATGTCCTTTAATAAGGACTTTGTATTGAATGTAATAATTATCTCCTAACATGGCTATATCTCCTAACATGGATACATATTTCTAGTGCATTATTTATCAATGTTAATTTCCACCTAGTTTTTTTTCCCTTTATAGGGTTTTCCTCGACAAAAAATCATGGTGTTATGTGTTATCTTTGTTTTTTGTATATTCTTATTATTTATGCTATTGCATGGTTAAGTTTCAAATTGTTGAGATTAGTTAAAAGTGCTACCACACTAATTTACCCCCCTCCCCCTTTTAGTGTTTCTTGATCCTAACACTACTACCACAATATCTTAGGATGGTTCTATAGACTTAAGTCCTCAAAGTATCTTATATGGGGCTAACAAAATTTTATTGAAAACATTTACTATATTAGAATTTAAATAAAAGGTATTTTAATGGAAACCTTCCGGAGTTGTGGGTTGACTCTAATTAAGAAGGAATCTTCGTATTCTATGCCAGTTCCTATTATATTTGGAATATCACCTATGACTGATTCTCTGATTGGGGAAAAGGGAAAGGGATAACTTAAAAGCTAAATAAATAAAGTGGGGTGATATACCAAATTGGATTCAGACTAATCATAACTTCAAACCTGCATCCACAAGACACACACTATTGATATTTGTAGTAAACATTCACTATTCAACGTATAGGTTTACCTAAAAACCCATTATTAGGGTTTGCACAATAGACAATGATAATCTTCCAACAAACATATAGATTTTTCAAAAGGTTATATTTTGATAACTTAGAGAAGGAATTGGATTAATTCACTTATCTATGATATAAAACATATTATACTTAAATGCAGAAAAGTTGAAAAGGATTGATATCAAAACTCATAAATATGTGAATAATGGGGAACTTGCTTTATTTTCTTCAAAATCTATAAATGGTTACATGCCAAGATACAAAACATGCCAAGGAATAAGTTACATTCACTTGAACACAATATTGCATCAAAACTGACCTATGGTTACAAAATGCATGCAAAGAGCACAAAGGAAAAAATATGTTCACAAAACCATCTTCTCTCCAAATTTTGAACCCCTCTAACTGACTAGGAAGTTCATATATATACCTTCTCAAGGTTAATTTTGAAAATCCCTCCAAACTAAACTCAAAAAACTCACAAATCAGCTAGGAAACCCTAACTATTAGAAATAATTCATGCCATAATACATGCCCCTAATGTTTGTTACAAAAAAAATACATCTTTTAAACACATTACCAACATATATCAAAACTACAATCAAAACCTTACCCCAAAATATATAACCAAAGACATACCTAAAGTCGATAGCATAATGCTAAGGTCAACATGACCGATACCTAGCCATCAATAACTCTTCTAAAAAAAATCCACATCTCCATCGTGGCATATAGAAGGTGGCTATCGTGGGAGTTGGAAATTGAAGCTCTGACTGTCATGCACTGTAGAGTTTAATGCTTGTCAGCAGATTCCAAATTTTATCAAAACTTGGCTTTTCTCAGTCATTGTATTGCATTCACATTTGGGGAAAAATGTGAGGGCTTTAAAACCCTTATCCATGGCGCCGCCAATGCTGATATTATGGCATTTTTTTCTTGCTTCTTTTTTTTCTCTGTGCTTGGGTTTTTGACATGGAGTTGACCACTGTGAACTGGGAGTTGGGTTGTTGGTTGAAGCTCTCCTCTGTGATCTCTTGGCTGGAATATAGTGTTATCTATATGTTTTATTCCATCTTTGGCTACAACTGTATGTTATTCGATCATGGAGCTTTGTCTCTCACCATGTGGAGATATTTTTTATTATTCTGGGGCTCAGACTACACAATTACTAGAGTGTGAGGCTTTTTATGATCTAGGTATTTTCCATAATATATAGCATTGTTCATGCTTGTCATCACTAATCGTGATCCAAAACATTAAATCTCTTGTGCTATTCCTTTTATTTTGGGTTTTGAACTCCAGATAAGTTATCATCTCTATCTTCTTTTCGCATCCTTCTTATTGTTTGAACTTGTTGCTGCATTACATGGTTTAAAAAGTCTTGAGTTATGGGCTTTAGCTTTAATGCTTCTCCATGATTCACTGCAATATTTGGGTGATTTCATTTTCAACGCTCTCAACATCTTTGCTCAAATCGAGCCATTACTAGCACACACCATTATTGGTTAAGTTTTTATTGCTATTTAGACAGCTTAGGTTGTTAATGTTGATGTCTACTCATTGTGATATGCCTCTATAAGAATCATTGTTGTCACTCCTTCATCTGCAATCTATCACTATTGTCTTCACTATTGTTGACTTGGGGTTTCATTTTTTTTTTATACAACCAATAGTGATGATGCTATGTGTTTTTAATGCCTTTCACTATCGAGATCGACACTTGAACTGTGCTGGACATTTCTTAAAAGATGTTCTCTGAATTTACACACTTGTTTGGTCTCTATCTTACAATAATGACAATGAAAAGTGTATCAGACTGTAGATGTAACTCCAACAAGAATGTTATCTATGGTGTTTGAGAAGAGGCTCGTGTTACCCATGAAAACTACTTTGAACAGAGAGCTGGATAATTTTAAAATGCATCTTTTTCCATTCTTATACAACATTGTTATTTAATTTATTGTATATGCATAACATTATCAATTGATAATACTGTTGTTTACCTTCTTTATTAAATATGCACTATATATTGATCATAAATAACATCATAGATGTCTTGGTACCAGCCTATAACAATATTACTGATGTTTTTTCTTTTAGGAACACACTATTTTCTCATCTCTTGTGTGCATGCATATTACCTTGCAAAATAGAATCACTTTTATTTGTTTACTCTTATTCAAACATACCAGGATTCATAAAAGCATATGGATGAACTCTATATCTGATGCCAGCAGTGTTTGAATTCTGTATTATCTTCCTTTTTATAATACTATTATGATTTTCCCCTGTATATGCATATTTATTTGAAAAAATAAAAGGAAGATCACAGTGATATGTACCATTTATATCCTTAAACAACACTATCATTTGATTTTTTGTATATATGCACTATTAAGAACTGCATCTGCATATGCACATAACTTACATTCGATATAATTGTAGTTCATCTTCTCATCAACAATGTTGAATTTTGCATAAGAGTATCAATTATTTCTCTTCTGCACATGCACAACATGTCTTGCACCTAATTTTTATTGCTCTCATTGCTTGCACATGTTGAACACTTGCACATGTTCACGAGGTTCGATCATGGGCTCGTGACACTCACAAACAACATTACATCTATTTTATATTTTTTAGCAAGCTTAAACATCACATTGTCATAGCTATGACACTTTTGCAAGATGACACTGCTTTCTTGAAAGTTGATATGGGAAAGGGGATAATAGATAGCTACATTATTCTCGATTCCTACAGTGTCTAGATAATCAAAGTGATGATAACCCATATATTATAGAAATTTAGGATAATGTAACCAATTATGATTCTCTTCTTCATTTCACCTTTCAAATATAGTAAAGGGTTTCATAAAGATATAAGTTCCTTTGATATTACTATTCTGTTAATGTATATGCATACCTTTCCCTTGCATTAACGTGATTGGTAATTGTGCAATTTTGGAAGTTTAATTGGTGTATGATGCTTTTTGGTTTTCATGTATTGCTTAGATCCAATTTGGATCTAACACCTTTTCTCTTCAATGATGTAGGAGAGAGGACCAAAAGAGGACATAGGATGCAGGACAAACATAGACAATGCAAAGGAAATGAAGACCTAGATAGTGCAAACAACTACCTGCAGAATACTAAATACCTCTTAAAGGCAATGCATGGACCCATAAACCTCATAACACTTCTATCTTACTTTCTTTTCTGCATATGTTCCTCTAAGTTCCAATATAAAAGATGTAATATGAACAAAACATTTCTTTATTACATTTAGTTTGAATGCACAATGTAATAATCAAGTATGAACTTGGAAATTTGAAAATGATCAATACTTATAGTATAGTGTAACTGATAATATGAATGCCATAGAAATGTATCTCATCTATATTAGCTGAATAATATTATTTAAGAGGTGCAAATTTATGTCACCTTTTGCTATTTTTTGGTTATTATCCTGCATGTATAAAATTAGGGTAACAATTTTGGCGACTTCTGATGGATGTCTTCCAGCTAGACATTGGGACCAGTAGCCTAAAAAATTCCATTGGGCATTGATTATTCTAATCACCATGACTGAAACCTTAAACATAGACTGTGGATATAAGAAAAACCTTTCTCAGTGATTGCATGTATGTTTATGACTAGTGATACTGAAGCAAAACCTTCATTATCACAAATTGTAAATGTATTCTTGATCATTTGAGAAAGGATTTTCTTGTGTTTGTAGATATTGACAAAAAATTTAAAGCATGCCTTTCCCTTATTTTTGACTACTGAAAACCACCTTTAACTCAGTAAAACTCTTCCTTTGCAACTAAAACAAACCTTGAATTTTGAAAACTTATTGAAAATCGGGAAGCTAAAACTAAAACTGACCTAACTGTGCTTGACAACACTTAGGGAAAACATAAAAACTAACCTACCCTAGCCTAACCAGAAACAAAACATGCTAAACAAAACCATTTATTGGTTCAGTGAAGTATTTACCTTTCCTCCTCAATTTGCAATGATGGACATGCTTATAGGAAAATACAGGAAGACTGAAAAATGAAACATATTTAACCAGCTCATGCAACATTTCATGAAGAGAAAATATTTTGACTTACTTCACTCTGATGATGGAAGAAATATGAATCAACATGCTATACTTGGTCCTCCTTATCAACATCCTCATAATTGGGTGTTGATGTAACTGAGGCCTCTTCACTTCTCTCCAACAGGGCCAGATACCGGATTTGACAGCCTCTTGAAAGTATGAACTTGGAGCTTTATTTGCTAATTTCTTTACTTTCCTTTCTTGTCTTTGAATCCTCATGGTTGTCATGCATTATTAGCAACCATTTCAATTCCTCCTTCATGGTCAAAGGACCATCATCTTCTGTCAAGTCATCTAGGAGCTTATCAAAACTATTAACACACTAGAAATCATTAGCACTTGGTTTTAGCTTGTGTTCCTGCACACAATCTTTAGAAAGAATATTTTCCAAAATAGAGAACCCTTCAATAGGCACATATTATGATATCTCAACAACAAGATTCTCACAGAAATCTTTAACAATGTTGTCAAAACAATCCTCTAGGCTTTGGTTAGCTTCCTTATCATGAACATCTCGATCCTGTGCTAATGTGATTGGAAACACATCTTCCTCATCTTGATTAACAAAGTAGGGTAAATCATCAAAGAGGAGCACAACCATTTCCTCTTACTCAAAATAGACTCATGCAACCAATGATACAATTTGTTCACTATTGTGCTCAAAATAAGCAGGCGACTCTGCAAATAAATCTGGTACCTCCTATCTCAACTGGCTCTTCTCTTGAGCTTCTGCTACTTTTTCAATTAATTTTGAAGAAATAACATCAAGCTCCTTTTTATCTCCCTGATCTTGAGATGGCTTACATGGGTTAACCTTTAAAATATTTGGCATCTAAAAGCTAGGATGCTTAGTCCATGAAGGTGGCCATGGCACCTTGGTATCTTGGTCATCTGGTTCAGCTACATAACACACCTTAGACTAAGAACCAATAAAGTGGGCTGGTTGACTATGCTCACTCAATGGATCTTGCAGGGGATGTCCTATTTCCTTCGCATGTTCATAACCCTTAAAACTTGGAATCTCAAGATTGGAACCCTCTTGAATTGTAGGCTGACTTAGGGTATAAGAAGTTGCCTGAGCTTCTAGCTCTTGTAATCTTTCCATTAACTGCCTCATTTGATCCTCTTTATCTGCAACCTGCTTAGGAAATAGCTCATGCTCATACCTTTGAGCCTCCATCTCTTGCTGGTGTATGTGAGATTGATAAGATAGCTCATCTTTTTGCATGCCATACTCTTGTTATTTTTCCACAGATCTCATTTGTTCTTGAAAGTTAATTTGAGTATCATCAAGGCTCATGTGTGCAACATGCTGGGGATAATTCTAAAAATCACTAAAGAAACTCTCTTGTGGTTGCTAATAGACATGCTGCCAAGAAACTTGACATTGGTGAGGAGGGTGGTAAGCATGAGATGAATGATGTCCTCCAAAGGTTGGCATGAAAACAACAACATGGTTGTATTGATATGATTGATATTCAGAGAATGGAGGAACACTTTCATGAAATGGAGGATAGTAATCTATTTTAGGAATTGAATCTTCCCAAAACTAGTAGATATGAACCCAGAGTCGCCAGATATGTAAAAGAATGACCTCCCAAGGGTATGCAACCTGTTGGATGCATATCAAAACAAGAAAGAACTGTGAAAACTATGACCTTTTGGTCTCACCGGGCGTGCAAAAAACTTTTAAGGCCTTGAAATATCACCCTAACTTAGGTATTAGGGCATACTAATATCTCATGGTAACAATGGAAACCTTCCTGAGTTGTGGGTGAACTATGATTAAAAAATAATCTCAGGATTCTAGGTCGGTTCCTATTAGATTTGGAACATCACCTATGACTAAATCTCTGATCAGGGAAAAGGGAAAAGGATAACTTAAAAAATTAATAAATAAAGTGGGGTGATACATCAAATTGGATTCACACAAATCACAACTTCAAACCATTGTCCACAAGACACACACTACTGATATTTGTAGTAAACATTCACTATTCAACATATAGGTTGACCTAAAAATCCACTTTTAGGGTTTGCACTACAGACAATGATAATATGCTAACAGACATACAAATTCAGAAAAAGATTATATTTTGATAACTTAGAGAAGGAATTGGATTAATTCACTTGTCTATGCTATAAAACACATTACACTTAAATGCATAAAAGTTGAAAAGGATTGATATCAAAACTCAAAAAATATGTGAATAATGGGGAACTTGCTTTATTTTCTTCAAAATATGTAAATGGTTACATGCCAAGATACAAAACATGCCAAGGAATAAGTTACATTCACTTGAACACAATCTTGTATCAAAACTAAACCTATGGTCAGAAAATATATGCAAAAGGCACAAAGGAACAAATATGTTCACAAAACCACCTTCTCTCCAAATTCTGAATCCCTCTAACTGACTATGAAGTTCAAATATATACCTTCTCAAGGCTAATTTATAAAATCAAACTCCCTCCAAAATGACCTCCAAACCCCCACAAATCAGCTAGGAAACCCTAACTATTAGGCATACTTCATGCCATCATACATGCCATAATAAATGCCCCTAATGTTGGTTATAAAAAAAAATACATCTTTTAAACACATTACCAACATATATCAAAACTACAATCAAAACCCAACCCCAAAATATATAACACAAGACATACCTAAAGTTGACAGCATAACCCTAAGGTCAACATGACCAATACCTAGCCATTAACAAATATTCTCAAAAAAAAATTCCCACATCTCCATCATGGCATATACAAGGTGGCTGTCATGGCAATTGGAAATTGAAGCTCTAGCTGTCGTGCATTGTAAGGTTTAATGCTTGTCAGTGGATTCCATATTTTATCAAAACTTGGCTTTTCTTGGTCATTGTATTGCATTCACATTTGGGAAAAACTGTGAGGGATTTGAAACCCTAATCCATGGCAGAGTCCATGGTGAGATTATGGCATTTTTTTCTAGCTTCTTTTTTCTTCTCTGTGCTTGGGATTTTGACATGGAGTTCTTCACTATGAATTGGGAGTTGGGTTGTTGGTTGAATCTCTCATCTGTGATCTCTCAACTGGAATATAGTGTTATCTCTGTGTTTTATTCCATCTTTCACTGTGACTATATATTATTCAATCTTGGAGCTTGGGCTCCAACTGGAAGTGGCTATAAAGAGCTCGGGCTCCAACTAGAAGTGGTAATTGTAACCAAGAGTTTGGGCTGCAACTGGAAGTGGTCATTGTAACAATGAGCTTTGGCTCTCACC
Organism: Thuja plicata; assembly: GCA_018584345.1. NCBI lineage: Eukaryota > Viridiplantae > Streptophyta > Pinopsida > Cupressales > Cupressaceae > Thuja > Thuja plicata. The sequence goes on along the minus strand of MU226634.1, from coordinate 2,431,485 downwards.
ATCTAGAGTTATTTTATGTTATTCTAGGGCTCAGAATGCACTATTACTAGAGTGCAAGGATTTTGATGATCTAAGTCTTTTCCATAATGTATGGTTTTGTTCATGCTTGTCTTCACTGCTCATTCTCCAAAACATTACATCTATAGTGCTATTCCTTTCATCTCAGCTTTTGAAATCCATATAATTTACCATCTCTATCTTCTTTTCATATCCTTCTTATTGTTTGAACTTGCTATTGCATTACATGGTTTAAAAATTCTTGAGCTATGAGGGTTAGCTTTAAGGCTTCTCCATGATTCACTGCAATATTTTGGTTATTTTATTTTCCACGATGTCAGCATATTTTCTCAAATTGATACCTTTACTTGCACACACCACTGTTGGTTAAGTTTGTATTGCTAGTTAGACAACTCAAGTTGTTAATGTTGATGTCTGCTACGTGTTATATGCCTCTGTAAGCATCATTATTGTCGCTCCTTCATCTGCAATCTATCATTATAGTCTCCACTGCTATCATCATAGGGTTTTGTTGTATTTTTGTTCCACTGTCAACATTGACCATGCTGTGTGTTTTTTATGCCTTTCACTATCAAGACGGACACTTGAACTGTATTGGACATTTCTTAAAAGATGTTGTGTAAGTTTACATGCTTTTCTGGTCTCCATCTTACAATAATGACAATGAAAATTTTATCATACTGTATATGTAACTCTAGCAAGAATTTTATCCATGGGGTTCGAGCATGGTCCCATGACACACATGAACACTACTGTGAACAGAGAGCTTAATAATTTTAAAATACATCTTTTTCCATTCTTACACATCACTCTTATTTAATTTACTGTATATGCATAACATTATCAATTGATAATATTTTTGTTACCTTCTTTCTTAAATATGCACTCTTGCTTGATCACAAATAACAACATCATAGATGTCTTGGTACCAACTTATAATAGTATTACTGATTTTTTGTCTTTTAGGAAGACACTATTTTCTCATCTCTTGTGTGCATGCATATTACCTTACAAAATAGACATCACTGTTATTTATTTTCTCTTATTCAAACATACAAGTATTCATAACAACATTAGGATGAACTCTATATTTTATGCCACCAATGTTTGAATTATGTATTATCTTTGTTTTTATAATACTGTTATGATTTTCCCCTGTATATGCACATTTCTTTGAAAAAATAAAGGGAAGATCATAGTGACATGTACCTTTTATATCCTTACACAACACTATCATTTGATTTTCTGTATATATGCACTTTTTAAGAACTACATCTGCATATGCACATCACTTACATTTGATATCAATGTAGTTCATCTTCTCATCAATAATGTTGAATTCTGCATAACAGTATAAATTCTTTCTCTTCTGCACATGCACAACTTGTCTTGCACCTATTTTTGATTGCTCTTGTTGCTTGCACATGTTTAACACTAGCACATGTCATGAGGTTCGAGCACAGGCTCGTGACACTCACAAACAACATTACATCTATTATCTATATTTAGAAAGCTTAAACATCACATTTTCATAGCTATGCCACTTTTGCAAGATAGCACTACTTTCTTGAAACTTGTTATGGGAAAGGGGATAATAGATAGCTACATTGTTCTGGATTCCTACAATGTCTGGATAATTAGAGTGATGATCACCCATATATTATATCAATTCAGTATAATGTAACCAATTATGATGATCTTGTTCATTGCACCTTTCAAATATAGTAAAGGGTTTCATAAAGATATAAGTTCCTTTGATATTACTGTTCTATTAATGTAGATGCATACCTTTCCCTTGCATTGATGTGATTGGTAACTATGCAATTCTGGAACCAATAAAACTTAATCTTCTTTATTCACAATTAGATTATCTAATCTGATTTGCATGCATTGAACTGAAATGAAAGAATCATACATAACACATGACACAGTATTTGGTTACCCAAAAACCTTCCAAATAGAAAGTAAATTTGGGGTGGAGATGGTACCCATAAGATTTAGTACTACAGTATAAATTTAGCCTGTTAGAGCTTAAATTGACCACTTTTGATAGCCTACCTTGTTAAGAGCAATAAGGACTATTAAGTCCACCTTGTTAAAGGATTTGATACAATACAAAAAGTAATGCAACTCTGTTAAGAGATTTACAAAGGACTGTTAGGTCTAACTTGTTAAGGGATTTCGTTGATCCAATTGTTAGAATGAACTAGTAGATGATCTGCTTTAGCAACTCTGATTTGTTGAATGAGATCGTTTTGAATATAACTGATCACCTAACTGTGATACATTAGTCTCAGTTGTACTTTTATTCTTCTCCAATCTTCTAATCAATATGCCATATCATATTCACATATATACTTCTAATACATTT
>MU226634.1:2417824-2428671 GCA_018584345.1 Thuja plicata | reverse complement strand
TATATATATATATATATATATATATCTTATCCAAAAACAAATAACTTCATAATTCAACTTACATTAGACATAATGATATTAAACAATATATGTAAAGTGATCCCAATATTCTCACTTGGGTCCAAAAGTCTACTCGGGCAACAAACTGATACTCAGGCAATGCTGATCACTCGGGTCACACTGATCACTTGGGAAATTTTGATCACTCAGGTCACATTGATCGCTTGGGCGATGCTGAATGACTAAGTGTTTTCACACTAATTGACAACATGTCTTTCCATAAGGTCTACAATCTTCCCCTTTAGTATTATTGACAAAAACACTTATCATTGTACTCTGAATCTGATAAGTAAAAATTCCCCCTTACTATCTACTCAAGTTTTGACACCTGTTTTGCTGCTAGGGTTCAATTGACTCTGTTTTTTTTTTTTAATCATTTTTGTAATGTATATCTTCTTCTCTACTCAAATGTACATGTATTTCCTTAGTGTATATACAATGACTTTTCCCCCTTGTTTTTGACAAAAATGCCAAACTATATCTACAAGGTAATTCTAAATTAGGATAAGAAATCACAATGTACCTTCAAAATTTGAGACAAAGTGTTATCCCAATTGTCCTTTAGCACCTTCATGATGTGCAATTCAATCTATAGTTCGACTAACAACTCTATCATAATTTCTACAACTGATAAATTATTGTCATGGATGAGAGTATTGGCATGTGTGATGTGTTTCTGCATTGCATCCATGTGTGGTGGGAGTTTTCTCTAAATGGCTGTGTTAAATGAAATCTTTGTAAACAATAACCTTTCCAATTCATCATTTATAAGAGTTATTATCGTTATAGTATTGTATTGAATGCTCTGTACATACTAGCTGGCATAGATCAGGTAGTTCTCCTAGGCTTACTCAGAAGCTCAGAGAAAATTGACTTCCCAATTCTTATACAACCTAACTCAGCTCGGTTAAGGTAGAGTAGCTTAGGTGTAAGTAAGATCCTAACTCGGTTAACACCATAATCTATCCTAATGCATCAATATGTGGATTTGGACCTGTTAGAATATCTGGAACTAATATATGATGGCTTGAATACATAGTTCTAGTCATTTCATTGTATCTCTATTTTGTGATGGTAGAACCACCCAACTCATTATCTTGGGTGCCATTAGATCCTTCATTGTTTTGATCTGAACCTTTAGAGGATTTCCTTACCCATTGCTTACTCATCTGAGTTCTGATTTCTGAGACCTTTGCTTTGCCTTTCTCTAGACTAGTATCCATTTTTTCTTTGTTCATACAATTTCTACTTAGATGACCGAGTTGTTTACACACATAACATCTCTTGGTATAATTTCCTTTTCGGAGGTGAGCCTTTATACAATTTACACCAATGTGTCCATATTGTTCATAGTGACAACATTTGTACCATGTGTTATAATCCTAACCAAAAATTGCTTTGGCCAATTGTTCAGCAGGGTTCCATTTCTTAGTTCTGCACTCGGAAGATCTATGACCTACTTTGTTACACTTGAATAATTTTCTTTCAATGTCAGTTTTCTTAGTGCATTCACTTTCTCTATGTCCATGTTTTTTACAACTGTAGTGTTTACCTTTAAACTTTGATTTTCCATTGCTCCAACATTTATTTGATGTATGCCCTAACTTTCCACAGTGGTTACAAGTATGTTTCTTATTCTTTTGGGGTCCTTAATTTGAGGATTCACCTTGTTTAGTATAACCTAGTCCAATCTATCGATGATGTCTTACTTCTGTTAACTGATCTGTACTACCTTGTGAATTCATAATACTTTCATTGGTTTTCCTTTCAGTGTTGAGATCATTCTACAGTCTTTCATTTTCTGTTCTCAGGTTGACAACTTCTTGATTTGCATTATTCAGTTGATTTGCAAAATCTGCTTGCTAGAGTGACAAGTGATGGATTTCATTTTTTTTTTCTTCTAACCTTGTACTCAAAATATTTTGCCTTCTTGTGCCAAATTTCTATCATCTTCTTCTTGATTCTTTTGTTGTATGACTTCACATAATCTAACTAAATAAACTTCTTATTCTCTTTTCAACTTTCTGACTTCTTCATGTAAATTGAGATTCTTTTCAAGCAAGTCATCAATGGCTGCATCATCTTCTTTAGAAATTTTGTCTTTGCGAAAATCTTCAATTCTTTCTTCTATCTAATTTTTTTCATTCATTTGTACTGTGAAATATTTTCAGGGAAAGAGAGAGTTGCTGCTTGAGTTCCTTGATCTAATCCATGGCCATTTGTAGATCTATATTTTCATTCTCAATGGCCTTCTCTAGTCTATGTACCTCCATTGCCTCTGATCTTTGCTCAAGTTGTTAAACTTTTGTAGAGAGAACCTTTAGCTCTGATACCAATTGTTTGAAATATATTACATGCAAGGTGACTGAGAGGGGGGGGGGGATTGAATCAAGAACCAATAAAACTCAATCTTGTTTATTCACAATTAGATTATATAATCTTATTTGCATGCATAGAACTGAAAGGAAATAATCATAAATGTAACACATGACAAAGTATTTGGTTACCCAAAAACCTTCCAAATAGAAAGTAAAACTGGGGTGGGGATGATACCCACAAGATTTAGTACTGTAGTATAAATTTAGCCTATTAGAGCTTACATTGACCACTTTTGATTGCCTATCCTATTAAGAGAAATAAGGACTGTTAAGTCCACCTTGTTAAAGGATTTTATACAATATAAAAAGTAATGCAACTCAGTTAAGAGATTTACAAAGGACAGTTAGGTCCACCTTGTTAAAGGATTTTGCTGATACACCTGTAAGAATGAACCAGTAGATGATCTACTTTGGAACCTCTGATTTTCTAAATGAGGTCCTTTTGCATATAACTGATCACTTGACTGTGATAGATGAGTCTCTGCTATACTTTTATTCTTGTGCAATCTTCTAATCAATATGCTATATCATATTCACATATATAATTCTTCTAAATACATTTCTCATACATATTTTAGATAATAAAAAATTTCTTATATGTACCTTATCCAAAAACAAATAACTTCATAAGTTGGCTTCCATTAGACATAATTATATTAAACAATATATGAAAAGTCGGCCCAATACTATCACTCAGGTCCAAAATTCTACTCAGGTGAAAAACTAATACTCGGGGAATGCTAATCACTCGGGTCACACTGATCACTCGAGAAATGCTGGTCACTCGGGTCACATTGATCACTCGAGTGATGTTGAATGACTAAATGTTTTGACACTAATTGACAACATGTCTTTCCATAAGGTCTACAGTCAATTTGTGAATGTGGGATTAAAATCCAAAACCATCTAACCCACTAGTATATACTCTCACTTTGGGTAGCAACTAACCTAACATCTTTAAGGGAAACTCCCACACAGACTCTAATACAGTTGCAACCACTGACAACTAGCATAAATCCCCATGTTCACATGTTAAAATTCCTCTACGTGGTGAATAGATCAAACCTTTTGTGATTTGAATCCAAGCGCACCACACTCCCATCCCCTCTATCCTCCATCAATATTTTTATACATCTAGCAACCTCAACAATCTTAGTCCCAACTTTCTTCCTTCGACACATTTAGGCTAGCGCACTCTTAAACCCGATGATCACATGTTTGAAAATATTCATACCTGGGAATCATCCAATTGCGATGGTAAAACCCCATTCAGACAATTTCTTCTAGTCCCGTGGGTGAACTTAGTTTCATATTTGGATTTCTAAATACTTTACTTCTCCAATATTTATTATGTCTTCAATTTGTCAAATGTTCATATTTGAAATTATAAAAAAATATTTTATGTACGGCTTCATAGACGTTGCAAAAGCTAGAGTAAAGTCTACAATTTGTGTGAGGACTATTTGATGTTGTTGTAGCCCTATTTTTTTGCACACCAAACTTGAAAATATTGTCACTCTATAATGCAATATTTTAGAGAAGACACGTGGCATACTAGACTTCTCCATGTCATCATATCATACAACTAGTTACCTAAGCTATCTTTTATCCAATGACATGCATTTGACCATCAATGTTAAGATCACAAGTTGACTATGATGGTATTTTAACCATCAATTTTAATGAGCCACTTTTTTGACTTCATCATTTTTTTTGAAATTTCATGCACCCTCTTTATTTGAAGTTTTAATTTTATGGACAACTTTGAGATCCCATTATTTTGTCATCCTCACTCTTTTTTTGATGCAATTTTTTTTTTAATTTGGTGCAGAATTTTGAGATTTTCACTAATGTAAAGGTAGTTTATGATTTTGATGGATATTATTTTTAGAAGTTTCAATTTTTGGTCCTTGTACCTACCTAATCCTTATTTTTGCAAGTTCGAGGGCTCTGTTCAAAGTCATATTGACACATTTTTAGGTGTCCTCTTGTGCAAATGTGCAATTTTTTGTCCAATTAAATATTTTTCTGTCAGATTGTAGCCATTATGAGTGGACATATATGATGGAGGACCATCTTAGGATCTTGGCAATCTTGCATCAATGAAAAAATATTTATTTCCCTATTTTATTGTTGGATCAGTCAGGGTGTTTCTTTATGCGATCATTCTTTGTATATGTTCAGGGTCTGCAATACTTACATCATGTTTGTGGCTTTATCCTGGACATTATCCTAGGTTTGTGCATCTTTCAGTTACTTCAGGCATGATGTTTTGTAGATTCTTGGGAAGAGTGTCTCGTTCTTTATGTTTCTCACCAACCTTCATATTTTTTGATCTCGTGAAGGGTTTCCTGATCGACGAAGCTTAAAGGCTCATTTCTCGATGATGTTACATTTTTTGCCGACCTACTTGAGGGATCACGTTTCATATTTAATTCATTAGAATTTGGTCTTGATGATTTGGATCTTGACCTGTTATTATAACACAATTTCTTTCTTATTTGGAAATGTGATATTTGTGATAGCTTTATAAGCTTATGGATTTGTTCCAAAGAGAGGGAGAGAGATCTTTAAAGATAGTTTCATAAGATTATCTTGTTGTAACTCTATCTAAGGATTTTGCAAGGATTTCTGATTGTAAATAGGCCTATATTCCTAACATATATGCTTGCATGTTCCAACTCTATTGTATATGATTTTTTGATGAAAATAAATAAGGTTGATCTCTTATAGCTCCTTATTTTTCTTATTGATTCTATTGTGTAATTCATGTTGGAATGATTAGATAGATCTCTTTGAGTTCCTCCCATCCTTTCTTGCATCAAGTGGTATTAGAGAAATGTTTTCAATCTAGGGTTGGTTTGGTCGAGTGGTGGAGGAAAGGATATGAACTACAACTACTAAATATTGTGAAGATGGCTAGGAGAAATGCTAGAGGTGGAGTAAGGAATATAGATCCCGTTGTCCTAGATTTGTTGAGGAAACTTTGTGCTAGACTGGAATTGATAGAAACTCTTCAGAGGAGATGACAACATATAGAAGATGCAAGTGATGAATAAGGAGATGGAAAAAAATAGAATTAGGCCAGGGAAGGAGAGAACAATGAGAAACAAATAAAGTTGAATCAAGAAGAGGAGAGGTTCATCAAAGCTTTGAATAATTTTAATAAGAGATGTCATTATAATCCACTCGACTATCATGGTAACCTTAATTCAGATGAATTGATATATTGGATCATAGAGATATATAAGTATTTTGAACTTGAAGGAACTAGTGAAGAGAAGAAGGTAAAATATTCCTACACTAAGTTAAAAGGACATGTATCCTTATGTTAGGAACATTTACTTATAGATCGGTAGAGAAGAGGTAAAGACAAGATCAAATCTTGGGATAGGATGGTGAGTAAATTAAAATCTAAGTTTATGAAAGGACATTACCAAGTAAGTCTATTTAAAAATTTGTATAACTTGAAGAAGAGGACTTTAGTGTTAAGAGTTACACTAAAGATCTAGTCATGTAGATAATGAAGCTGAACAAGATTCTCTCTACCTTAATGGTTTAAGCATGTCAATACAAGGATAAATCATTCTAAAATAAATTAGTAGTGTGGAAGAAGCTTAGAAGTGGGCTTTGAAGGTTAAAGAAAATTTTAAGCAAAGGTATGAGAAAAGGCAGGGTGGTAGAGGATGAAGATTTCAGAGAGGCAGATCTAGTAAAAATATTGGAGGAGGTAGATCTTCTTCAGATCAATGGAGGAATGAGTCAGAAACCAAGGATAATTATCTTCATTGGAGGAATGATAGGAGTTCCTATCATATTGAAGGAAAAGGTAGTGGTGAAAGAAGGAGTTTCAGTGGCACTTGTTTCAAATGTGGTGAAGCAGGGCATCGAGTCTTTGACTGAAAACAAGGGAACTCTAAGAAGAAGGTAGATGGAAGTAGGTGGATAAAATTTGCAGATGAGGAGTCCAATTTATCATTAAATAAAAATAAAGAAGATGTAGGAGAAACCTTGATGAATCAAAGAATCCTATGTCACATAGAACAATATAAGGAATCTTTATAGAGAAATTTTTTGTTCAAAACAAGATGCAACTTACAAGAAAGGGTGTGCAATATTGTCATAGATAGTGGTAGTTCTAATAATCTTCCCTCAGTTGAATTGGTTGACAAATTGAAATTGTATAGGTTGAAGGATCCTAAACCCTATCAGATTGCATGGATACAAGATGAACACAATGTACTGGTAATTCAACAATTCTTAGTTAAATTCAATATTGGGATGTATTATGATGAGAATTTGTGTGATATTAAGCTTATAGATGTGTGTGTCATATATTTTTGGGTAGACCATGGAAGTATGATAGGAAAAATATAAATGATGGAAGTAAGAATGTATACACCATTATTGCTAATATAGTGAAGAAAAATTTGTTACCTTTATAGGAATCCCTTAGGAGTGAACTATGTACTAGTAAAATGATTTTTTTAGTGGATGAAAGAAAGTTCTTGGATGGCATGAGGCATGATAATGTGTTTTTGGATTTAGTACCCAGGAATTCTAAGGAGATTGTGTTTGGAGAACACCCAAAAGAAATTACTAGATTGTTCAATGAGAATGATATGTTATCATATTTGATAGTCCCTTATGGATTAACACATGTGAGGAGTCTTATACATTGTATGGATTTGATAGCATGGGATAGTTTACTTAAAAAAGAAGACTAGAGGATGACATGAGTAGAGAATGAAGAACTCAATAGGCAAGTATTGATCAAATAAACTATGAGTCTATGTGTAGCGCATGTAGTGTTAGAACCTAAGAAAGATGGACAATGGAGGATTGTACTAATTCTAGGCCCATCAACCAGATTACATTAAAGTACTAGTTTCCTTTGAACATGATGGATGATTTGATGGATTGTATGAGTGCAGCCAGATATTTCACCAAAATACATTTCAAGAGTTGATATCATTAGATTAGAATAAGATAATGTGATGAGTGGAAGACATCATTCAAGATAAATGAAGGATTTTATGAGTGGTTGGTAAGGCCCTTTGGATTTTCAAATGAATCTAGTACTTTCATGAGGTTAATGAATGGAATTATCAATAAACTATTAGGTAAGTTTTTCATTGTGTATTTGTATGATATCTTGATTTTTAGTAAGAGAAAAGAGGAGCATTTGATGCATGTTAGATAATTATTATGAAGGTTAAGAGAATAAAAGTTACTAATCAATATCAAAAGGTGTAATTTCATGAAATAAGAGTTAGTATACTTGGGATTTGTGATATTTGATGAAGGGTTGAAGATGGATCTTGAGAAAGTGAAAGTCATTGTTGAGTGGCCTACATCTAAGAATATTGGAGAGGTAAGATCATTCCATGGGTTGGGTAGCTTTTACTGAAAGTTCATCACAAACTTTAATTCAATCTGTGGATTGATGCTTGAAAGTATGAGAGGAGATAGGAAGGAATTAAAGTGGACACATGGAGCATAAATGATTTTTGAATTCCTAAAGAAAATTTTGACTGAACAACCAATGTTAGCTTTTCTCGATTTTAATAAGGTATTTCAAGTATACTTTGATGCTAGTGGAAATTCAATTGGAGTTGTCTTGAGTCAAGAGGGGAGGCATGTTGCATTCTTCAGTGAGAATTTGAATGATTCTAAAAGAAGGTATTGAGTGTATGATCAAGAATTTTATGCCATAATCCAAGCATTGAAGAAATGGAGACATTATTTGTTACCTAGGGAGTTTGTACAGTATACTAACCATCAAGAATTGAAGTACTTGAGTAGCCAAGCTATGTTAAATAAAAGACATATGAGATGGCTTGAATTCATACAAAGCTATACATTTGTGTTAAAACATAAGAGTGGTGTGTCAAATAGAGTTGTTGATTCCTTGAGTAGGAGAAGAGCTTTTTTGACTGAAATAAAGATAGAAGTATTAGGATATGATGAGTTAAAAACATTGTATGAGGATGATCTAGACTTCACCAAACCTTGGAAAAGTTGTAGAGAACCTATTTTGTAGACATAAGTAACTGTTTAGATTATTTTATTCAGGATGAAATGTTATTCAAAGGTATTCAAGTGTGTATACCTAGAAGTTCTATGAGAGATAATACCATTAAGGAGAAGCAGAGTGGAGGATTGACAAGACATTCTGGCATTGATAAGATAGTAGCTTTCGTGAGTGAGTGCTACTTTTGGCTGCAAGTTTAGAAGGATGGGTGAAATTATTTTCTCAGTTGTAAAGTGTGTCAAGTTGAAAAGGGTAGTTGTCAGAATGTGGGATTATATACACCTTTGATAGTATGGGTCAGGCCTTGGGAAGATGTCAAAATGGATTTTCTATTGGTTTTTCAAAGAAACAAAGAGGCTATGAATAAATTTTTGTGGTTTTAGATAGATTTTCTAAAATGACACATTTTATTCCTTGTAAGAAGAAAACAAATGTAGTGCATGTAGCTGATCGACTTTTTCAAGGAAATTGTTAGATTACATGGATTACCTAAAAGAATTATTCTAGATAGGGATAGTAAATTTTTTGGTTATTTTTGGAGAATAATTCGGCGGAAGATGAATGCTTATTTGAAGTACAATTATACTTTTCATCCATAGATAGATTGACATAGAGGTTGTGTACAAGAGTTTAGGGAATTTGTTGAGATGTTTAGCTAGAGAAAAGATGGGAAATTTGGATTTATTTTTTCCTCAAAAAGAGTTTTCTTATAATAATTAAGTAAATATTTGCACAAGGAAGACACCATTTGAGATAGTTTCTAGGTTTAATCCTAAGGGAGTGGCCAAATTGAGGGATGCAAGTCATGATGTTAAGAGGAGTGCTAAAGGAGAATAATTTTATAAGGTTATGAAGTCATAACATGAAGGAGTGAGATAAGATTTGGAGAAAATGAATCATGATTAGAAAAGGAGAGTGTACTTTAAATTAACACATAAGGAATTTTAGGTAGGAGATGAAGTTATAGTGTACTAACAAAAGGGTAGATTTCCTATTGGTACTTACAGTAGAGGTGATGGATCAGATGTGTAATAAAAATATCCTAACAAGAAGATGGATTAGATAGAGAAGATTTGGGATAGTCGATTTGGTAGAAGTACAAGAAGTGAGAATTATATGGATTATGTTGCTAAAGGGAAGGACAAACAAGTAGAAAATTCTTCAGGGATTTCTCAAGTTGAGGTTGACCATTTTGGTTTTCCTTTGGCCCCAACAAAGTGAGAGGCTCACTATTCAAATAATATCATGTGTCTAATGAAAGAGAATCTTGGAATCTTGGCAATCTTGCATAAACCAAAAATATTTATTTTCTTGTTTCATTAGTATGGGTGTTTCTTTTTGCAATCCTTACACTATGTTTGTGGATTTTTTGTTGGACATTATACTAAGTTTTCACATATTTTTTCGTTAGTTTGTGCATGAGTGTTTTCAAATTCTAGGTGATACTGTCATTTTCTTCATGTTTCCGGCCAGTCCACATGTTTTTTGATCTCACAATGGTTTTCCCAATCAGTGAAGCTTAATGGCTCATTTACTAATGATTTTATGTTTGTGGCCAACCTACTTGAGGGATCGTGTTTCATATTTCATTCATTGTAAGATGATCTTGATGATTTGGGTCCTAACATATTGTTGTAATATATTTTCTTTCTTATTGGGAAATGTGAATTGTCTAGGTTGACCTGATGTTTGTGAAGGATTCATAAGGTTATGGATTTATTCCAAAGAGAGGGAGAGAGAGTTTTTAAGATAGTTTCATAAGATTATCGTTCTCTAATTAGTTAAGGATTTGCACAAGGGTTTTTTATTGTAATTAGACATGTATGCCTTTCATGTATGAATGCATATTACAAATCTATTGCATATGATTTTGCGATGATAATAAAGAAGGTTGATCTCTCATTTCTCCATATTATTCATGTTTCTTCCATTGAGTAATTCATGTTTCAAGGATCAGGCATATCTCTTTGAGCTCCCTCCATCCTTGACTACGTCAATATCACTTTTAGGATTTGGCCTTTCTCATTCAATTTTGGCAATTATAATTGCTTAGGATACCTAGCCCTATTAGAAGCTGAATATTACATAGTAAAATTCCTTGTTAGAGGAACACAACCCTCTTAACTTGGTATACAACACCTTGTTAGGGGCCAACTAAGCTTACAACTCTTACAATAATACTTTTGTTACAAAGTGTTCTCAGTCATGAACAAAACACCCATCTTCAATGCTTAGAGAGTTCTAGTCATAGTTCTGCAATGATCTTTGTCATCCTATGCTCTACCATTCGCACATATATATTATTCCATCAAGTACATCAATTCATATCATTGTTCTACAAAATATCTCCATATCTCCATATATATATATATATA
>MU226634.1:2404577-2417758 GCA_018584345.1 Thuja plicata | reverse complement strand
TATATATATCTTATCACCAAGTCAACTCTCTTAACCAAATATTACATAGTCGGATCTCAATACAAAATAAAATTAATAATGCAAATATCAAATACATAGTCTATGCTTTTACATAATCAAAATATAGATTATGACAACCATAATCTAACTTAACTTGCCAGGATTCCATGTCACACTCTCCAAATCATCGCTTTAGTTTAACTGCTATGTATCTATGGTATAATGTTGTCGTCTATCTTCAATTCTCTGTAACTCTCTGTAGTCATCACCAAAATTAAATCAATCTTTAATGTAGGTCATGCATACTCCATAATATCTTCCACTTAGCTCACTCACCATAATTCAGCGATCTCAATCTCCAATTCCCAAAATACCTCTCTATTTCTGCTTCTATACTTACCCAATTCTAGAATTTAATCGCCAAAACTTAACTTCAAATCAATCGATCAATATGCCACATGTGTTTCCATAAATGACAACCAAAAATTTATGTAATGCATACACAATCGATCACTTTCCAATAATAATCACTAAAATCAGGAGACTAGTTTGTCTTATTTTGCAAGTGGAAGTTGTACAAGCATTAAGTATAAATTGCCAAAATAATCATTTTCAGGGAGGCTGGCTCTGTGTTTTTTTATTTTTTTATTTAATTTTTTTTGGGGGTGTATTTTTTAATTTTTCCTCCCTTTGTTTTATTTTCTATATTATTTTTATTTTTCATCATGGGTTCTCGTAAGTTTCCTCCTTTAACTCTATATAATTATGCATCATGGAATATACATGCTTGGGGTAGACTAATGGAAAAATAAATCACTCATTATATATATAGAACTATTGTGACACTATCTTATCCTAAATACGATCCTAATTCTCAAGTTGAATAGCTAAATAAAAATTCTATGGCTCTTGGAACATTGAGAAAGTATATTTCAATTGACCTCATTTTTCACATTAACAAGTGTAAGACAATCAAAGAGGCTTGGGAGAAAATTTATAACTTGTATGAAATGGTTGGCAGGGTTAGAGGCTATATATTATGTAATGATCTCACAAGCTTAGATCCTAAGAAGTTTTACACTATCCATGATTATGTACCCAAGGCAAATGAGCTCAAAACATAACTAAAGGATTGTGGCATTAATAAGAACGATGCACATTTGGTTTACAATTTTCTAGACAATCTTACCCAAAAGTATGAAACCTTTTGTCTCTATTTTCCAAAACCAATGGCTAACATGTAGTTCATACAATACACCATGTTTTGATGCACTCATAGAGATTTTGATGCAAGAACAAGAGAAATTGATCATCAATGTGGTTATGAAGTTGAATCTAAGTCAAAAGATCTTGTGGATGAACAAGGGAATCAAGGGAATCAAGAGAATGAAAAGAACCAACACTCATCCAATATAAAGTCACAACATGATAGAGAACAATAATCCTCTCCACAAAGAGGAAATTCTTCATCCTCTTCGAAGGGAAAATCATCCAAGAAGGATTTTATTATTGTATAGTCCTAAAAAGTTAGCGGGTAAGTGCAAGAAGTTGGGTACCAATTCCATGGAAGTCTTGTGGGCTTGAAAACTACCGCTAGAAATGGGCACCTATTTTGAAAAAGATGGGCACCCATCTTAGGCTCGAACACCCGATCTGAAATTCAAAAAATGGGTGCCCATTTTTTATTTTATTTTATTTTTATTTTCTAAAACTCATTTTTACATGTCAATTTATTACATTTAAGAATCGGGTAGACATTTTTAAACGTGTGCCCATTTTTTAAAATTTGAATTTACCAAACCACCATTTGCATTGGATTTCGGTTTAGGACAAGTTTGGTGGGACCAAGCCTATACTTGGACCTCTAAAATAATGGCTAAGGCATTTGAACACTAGATTTCCTTCATGCCGTAATTTTTTGAGGGTCTTCCTAATTGAATTTTTTGATGAAATTAAAATCCATTAGAGATCTTACTGTCTAGATTTCAAAAATATAAATTTTATAGTCATATGATAAATTTTACTATTTTTACAATATTTATTAATCAAAAGTGGTACCTAAACTTAAAATAGTAAGGTTCACTATAACTTTAATAACTTTTTTGATTTTAGTTTTTTGAAAAAATGAATTATATGAGACCAATCTACATAGAATTTTATTCAAAAAAAAAATCTCAAAAAAGTGAAATTTTCATCAAATTATGGTGGTCGTACACAAGAGGTTTTGAAAATGTACTTTATAGTCAATTAAAAATTAATAAAAAAATATATATATTCAGTTAAAAAAAAAGAAAAAATATTCTGACCAATCTTTGATGTGTTAGGTACCTTCCCCCAAAAGGATTTAGAAAAATTCATTTATTTACTTCAAAATAGGGTGGTCGTACACATGCGGGGTATGGTCCTCAAATAAGAATTTTGAAAAAGAGGTTTTTAAACATGCCTACTAAATATATTTTCTACCATGTGAGTATTCAAATAAATTACATATTTAAGAAATAGACTCTGAGCACTATATTTTCTAATTGTGGATTTTTTTGATATTCAATCTCTAAGTGCCTCAAATTTTGACATCAATTGACAGAAAATTTGAAAAATAGGGAAAACACTTCCACTTTTTGCCCAAAAAGTGGACTCAACATCTTGTTAGCACCCTAGCACCCATTAATTTTGAAGATCTAAGACCTATTAGACACCATTTTAGTGATCTCCTTAATTATAGATGCATTTATGCATGATTTTCCCACTTTTCTCTCCATTTTACAATGATCCTCTTCATACTTCTTGAAAACTACAAAATCAGCCTCAAACATTTCCCTACCAGGTATAGGTCAAACCTCTTTTGACTTATACTATCTCTATAGGTCGAACCACTTTTGACCTATACCTTAGGGGTGTAAATTTTGTGGGTTTCAAGCCTGATGAAAATTATTTTCATTTTCTCTCGTAATGAGGCCAACCTTAATAAATTTGGACTCCAAAATCACTATAAAAGGAGGCATCTTCCCTTAATTCATGTTCTCTTTTGTAAGATTTAAAGAAAGAAAAAAAAGATTTGATTCCAAGATTTGAAAGCTATTTTTGATGCATTAATCATTCCTCTCTTTCCATTCAAGCATATCGTGCATACATACATCCATGCACTATGATTTGTGAAGTGTAGATATAATGCATCGGTGAAGACATCCTATAGTCTATCAATATACATTCAATCAAGCAAGTATACATCATTGTTGATATAACAGATCTATATCCATCCTCAAGGGTTTGAGAAGAAAGGTGAATACTTACATTTTTCTTGTTTTATATGCCTTACTTATTTCATTTCAAGGTTAATTCCTATATAGTGGCTTGACCAAGGAAAGCCCATTTCCACCAACCATTTCCCCTTCTCTTGTGTGTGAGTATAGATAAACAGATTTCTAGACTTTGAATTACAAATCTAGAAGTACAATATAAGTCATAGTCCTGAGACCTTTAGATTCATACCTCCATGGTATATGTCTAACCACATTTAACCTATACCTGGGTATAGGTCAAACTAGGTTTGACCTGTTCCTAAAACACTCATATTCTCATAGCAGAGAACTCAAGCTTATAGTTTTTCAGATCTTGATCTATTTCAAGTTTCAGTACAATTTGAGAGGGTTTCTATAGATCTAAAGTTGCATCCAAGGTGAGTTCTTCATCATCCCTATTCCTTTTGAACACTTAATTTTGTACACTAGATCTGATATATTTTTTTATGACCACATGAGTATTTAGTTTACTTTATGTGTATATACTTCATTTCTATCATATCATTCTTACATAAATTAAAAGAAGTCTTAAAATCACACATTGCTTTCATGACTAGATCATGCATTAGCATCCCTACATCTTCTTAGGTTGTGTGGTGTAGGAGCACCTAGACCATAATATGGAAACATGAAGACTCAAGGAACCTTCGAAGATGGAATAACATCATATGAGGTCAATTGGAGTTTCTTGAATCTAATAATGGCATTTTGTAATATTAAATCAAATGTAATCGTACAATGTCCTAAGGGCCCTAATAAGGACCCTAGGACCAAATTCATGTAATAGGGAAACATCATGCCATGTGGAGTCAATTAAGAGTCTAAGGTGTTTAAGAATGTAATAAGGTCACAAAATGACATATTCCAAAGTTCTAGGTCGATAGGAGTTTATTTAAATAAGTTAGAAAGTAAAAAATTCAAATCCTTATGGCTAGTGCCATTTAGGAGGGAAATCATGTTTAAAGGCATTAATTAATTTGTAACCATTGAGAACCAATTAAAATTTTTTGGGATGTTTTTTAACATCCTATATATCCTTTTCAAGGCATGAGGGAGGAGAGGAGTACAAAGAGGATAGTGATTGTACGGACAATAGCATTGAAGAAATCAAAATAACTAAATTCTACAAATTTCCTACGATAGTTTGTTTTTTTCACTTTCAATGCATTTCCACTGAATTAAGGAACATTAACAAACACCTATGGAAGAAGTGAATGTGATTTAAGTTTCATTTTTGTTCACATTCCAAACTGAATTTGCTGATAGACTCGGAAAGTAGCATCTTTTATAACAATTTTGAATATTTTCAAAGGTTTAATGGTCATTCCATGAATGCCAATGATTGATTCTCATAGATTGACATTACTAAGACATGTACAATATGTTTCTAACCATTTAATTTGTAGAGAAGTGAATGGAAGTTTGGTGATCACCATATTTGGGTGGTTGAAGGAACACTAGTTGATGGCTAAAGTGTAGCAGTAGAAGATCTGCTCAAAGGAAGGAATAATTTTATGTTTGAATCCATCAGGGGAAGTCATTTTAATGAAGAATCAACATTTTTTTAGTTGAGATTGAGTTGGGAGGGCCGACATTAAGCATAAACTAGTTTTTAAGGGTTTTTGGGAGCAATTTGGTGCTTTTATGCTAAGAAATACCATAGTGTCTAATTGATTGTATTTTCCCCTAATTGAAGTGATTTCCTAAATCTATTCAAAGAGTCAAGGCTATGGGTTAAGTCCTTGATAGGTTTTCTTTTTAAAAGTGGGGTAACAAGCCCTTAAAGATAGTCACAGTTGGACAGTAGGGTAATTTAGTCCAAAACACTTGGTGTTGAGTTTTAGTTATGTTATGGAGAAGCCTAATAGGTGTGTGAAACCCTAAGTTTTTTTTGGGAGTATTTTCAAAAATTTTGGGGAGAAGTTTGAAAAACAGTCGATGAAGACCTAATAGAGGATTAGGCCTATTAGGAGAGCATATAGGATTTTAAAATAAGTTTAGCACTTAGAAGTTTGAAGGATGCCAACAAGAATTTGGGTCTACTTTTTGGCCAAAAAGTGGAACTGTTTTCCATTTTTCAAACTTGGTTACAATTGATCAAAAAATTGAAGCACTTAAATAATGAATCATAAGAAAAGTTGTTAATATGAAATGTAGTACTCAAAGTATATTCTCCCCAATATGTAATTTATATTAATACCCAGATAATAAAAAATGGATTTCACTAGGTGTTTTAAAAAAGAATCATTTAAAACTCACCTTTTTGGGACCTTCCATGCCTGCGTATGATAACCATAATTTGACCTAAACGAAAGTATTTTTTTCAATCCTTTTGGAATATCACTTTTAATACACTCAAGATTGATGAGATATTTTTTGTAATTTTTTACTTAATATATTTTTTTCTACTATTTTTTATTGTGCATAATTATTATTTTGAAAACCCCTCGTGTACGACAAGCATAAGTTGACCTAAACTCATCATTTTTTACTCTTTTTTTAAAAGTGAATAATTTTCTTTAGTTTGATGTCATATAATATATTTTTTCAAAAAATATGATAATAAATTAATGTTATAAAAAATAAGGAAACCTATTTTTATTGCTTATTAACCTGTTTTACTAGAAATTATTTAAAAAATAACAAAATAGTCCTATTTAAAAATAAGATATGTAATCATATGTAAAATGGGTTTTAATGTGGTGGCAAAATTCTTTAGAAAATATCTTTTTCCAAAAGTGGGTTTCGCGCGCAAAATGTTCCGCTAGAAGTGGACTCAACTTCTTGCACTTACCCTTAAAGTGGTTTGTCCTTGTTGCATTGGGTAATTAGAGACCATTAGGGAAATTTTAGGTCATTGATAGGATTGATTTATTTGGTTGACACTTTCAAGCCACTTGGAGGATTATTGTTGGACACAAAATTAGTGCATTTTGAGAATTTTTGTAATAGAAGTTTGATAAGCCCTATTTCTTTGCATCAATTGGTATCAGAGCACCATAGTATCCTTTGGAAGAAGGATAAAGTGTATATCTATGAGGGAGAAGAGTTTGAAACATTTGCAGAAGAGGCTCAAGAGATGCCTCCAAGAAAGACCAATATTGAACTTGTCATGATTGTGGCACAATATGCTAAGGATAATAGGAAGATGAAAGAAGAGATGGAAAAGATGAAGAGGTAGATGAATAAGAATAAATAAGACACTGAACAAGAAGATCATGAAGAATAGGTTGACAAAGAAGAAGAGAGGTCACCAAGGGAAGAAATAGATCCTGAGGGTGCAAGGATGACTAAGCTTGTTAAATACATTAAGGGAAATCATTACAAAGGCAAGTCTGATATACCAATGTATGATGGTAGAATGAATGTTGATGAATTAATTGATTGGTTTAGTGTTGTTGAAAATTTATTTGATTGTGAAAATGTGGAGGATAGTCAAAAGTTTAAAATTGCTAAGTCCAGATTGAAGGGGCATGCATTGCTATGGTGGTATTTCTTGGAGGCTGATCGGTGGAAGAAAGGAATGTCTAGAGTTACTTCATGGCAAAGAATGATGGACATGATGAGGGAGAAATTTATTCATAAAGTCTACAAGGTTCAACTATACAAGAAATTACAAAGTTTGAGACAAAAGGACATGGATGTCCAAAGGTACACCGAGGAGTTTCAAAAACTTGATATCAGAGTTACCCATGATGAAGATGAAGAGGAGAAAGTGGAAATATACATAGGTGGGCTAAGGTTCAATATACAAGATGAAATTAGTCTTACTACACCTAGTACTATTAAAGAGTGTTATAAATTGGTAGTAAAAGAAGAGGAAAAGATAAAGAAAAGACAAGAGAGACAAGGAAGTGGAAGAGACTAGTAAAGTAGGGGAAGAGGTAACAAAAATAATCAAATTCCAATGATAGTTGTATGGAACCTATGTCTGATCAGAGAAGTGGGGAAAGAGGTGGTGGTACATTTGGTACGGGTAAAAGAACTGGTGCTTTCAATGGAAATTTTTATAACTGTCAAGAGGAAGGGAATCCTTTCTACAAGTATCTTGTAATAGATACAAGGAAGTTTGATAAGAGAGTGACATTGACACAAGAGAGAGGTGACAATAAGGAAGATGAACAACAAGAGGGAGAAAGAGGGACAACCTTTGCATAAATTGAATTTGGGGAATGTCTCATGATGAGGAAAAGAGAACCATTTCAGTAGGTACTATAGGTATCCATCTTCAAAACCAATTGTTTGATTCAAGGTAAGATTTGAAAAATGATCATAGATTAAGGATCCTTTGACAATTTTTTTTCTTATGAAATGGTTAATAAGTTACATTTGAATAAGTTCTCACATAGTAGACCCTATAGAGCCTCATGGGTGAGTGATGAACAAATCCTTGTGATTAGGGAGCATGCTTATCTATAATTTTATATTGAATAGTATAAGGAAAGATTAATATGTGATATAGTACTAGTGACATGTTTTCATATCATTTTAGGAAGGCCATGGCACTCCATGAGAAGGATAATGCATGATGGGTACCGAAACACCTATCTTATGCATAAAAATTGTGAAAAATTTCTCCTTAAACCTTTGTACAATGGTTCAACATTTGAGTCAAGAATCCTCTATTTTGGGAGGAAATAATGTATTAATTTGTAGGGTTATGTGAAGTGCAGATCTATGGGAGAAGATCATAGGACTAGAGAATCATTGTTGGTGTTTAAAACTGATGAAAAGGACTGGGGATACAAGATGGTAGACTGGAAAATCAGAGTGATTCGTAATGGAGTGGTTGTGGGTACACATTGGTGTCCTATAGATACAAAAATGAAAGGTAAAAAAGATTTGTCCATGGAGTGTAGTTGCATGGATCATTTTAATCCTTGGATGTAGAATATGGAGAACTTTAAACAATATGTTGATGGCTATCCTAAACCATAGTAAAATGATGGTATTGATAACATGTTTTCTTTTCATGTTGCTAAAAATTTGGTTTCTACTTCAAAGGAGGATTAAGAGTTTCTATTACAACTGATTCCTGGTAGAAGAGAGAAAAGTTGCAGAACTCCATCAAGAAGAATTGGAGGTGTGAAGACAAGAACCCTCATCTCTGTGAGCAAGAACACTTTCTGTGGTGGGGAGTATGGTGAAGGAGCACCTAGACTAGAATATGGATACATGAATACTAAAGGAATCTTGGAAGATGGAATAAAATCACATGAAGTCAATTGGAGTGCCTTGAAGCCAATAATGACATTTTGTAATGTTAAATCAAATGTAATGGTTTAATGTCCTAAGGGTCCTAATAAAGGCCCTGAGACCAAATTCATGTAATAGGGAAACATGATGCCATGTGGATTAAATTAAGGGTATAAGGTGTTTAAGAATGAAATAATGTCACAAAATGCCTAATGCCAAAGTTATAGGTCAATAGGAGCTTATTTAAATAAGTTAGAAATTCAAAAATTCAAATCCTAACAGCTAGTGTGAATCAGGAGGGAAATCATGTTTAAAGGATTTAATGAGTTTGTAACCAATGGGAACCGAATTAAATTGGTTGGGATACTTGTTTAAAATCTTATATAGCCTGGTCAGGCCACGAGAAAGTAGAGGATTACATAGAGGACAATGATTATATGGACTATAATAGTGAAGCAATAAAAGTAACTAAAATTTGAAATTGTCTTATGATAGCTTGATTGTTTTCACTTTCAATGCATTAATAATAAATTGAGAAACATTAATAGACATCTATGGAAGTGGTGTATGTGATTTAAGTTTCTTTTTTGTTCTGATTCCTCACTTAATTTACTGATAGACTCAGGAAGTTAGATCTTTTATAATAGTTTTGATTGTTTTCAAAGGTTTAATGGTCATTCCATGAATCCAAATAAATTATTCTTGTGGAATGACCTTAGTATGACATGTATGATACATTTATAACCATTTAATGTGAAAATAAGTGAATGTAAACTTTTTGGTGATCACCAGCTTTGTGTGGTTGAAGGAAAGCTAGTTGATGGCTAAAGTGTAGCAGTTGAAAATATCCTTGAAGGAGGGCATAATTTTATGTTTTAATCCATTAGGGGATGTCATTTTAATAAACAATCAATCTTTTTTTGGTTGAGATTGAGCAGAGAGTGTCAAAATTAAGCATACCCTAGTTTTGAAGGGTTTTTGGGAGCAATTTAGGCCTTTTATGATTAGAGAGACCATAGAGTCTAATTGATTGCATTTTCCCTTGATTTAAATCATTTCTTGTTGGAGATTTGATTCTGTGTAGTTGATTGATTGTATGTTTGTCATTGATGACAACATATAATACATAGTAGTAATTCTATATGTACTTATCAGAATGATGATATGAAGACTTGCATGGATAGATACATTTTGTTAACATGTTTATTATGTTATGTTCATACATGTAGACCCAGATATGATGTTTTAGTAAAGTTATGTAATTCTGTTATTGGCAGTTATAGTTCTGGAAGTATAATGTTTAGGGTCGACATATATAACGTGTTTCTTGAGTTGCACCTATCTTCAGGATATAAGTGTGTATATTCATGTTTAGTTATGAGTTGATTATATTCATCTAAAGGTGCCAAATGTGTTTCAAGAAGATTGCAAAGTTAGAGTTAACTTGGTGAGGCCGACTTAGTGAAGCGTCGTTTCTATTCAGTTTAGACTTGCGCAGTTGTAATTATGCTTTCGTGCTTAGTAAAGCCAACAAGGATGTTATAAAGAGTTGTCTTACAGGTCCCAGAATCTCATACTTTGAAATGGATACTTATAGAAAGTCAATTGTGATACGCTAAGTGTGAATGATACGAAAATAGAAGAAAGATGTACATAGCAGATTATCAAAGTTGGTTCATTCATCAAGAGTCTATGTGAAGAAGAAGTGAAAGATTTCAATACAATGGAACTAATCAAGATAGTAGGTCTACTCTATAGTTCATCATCAGATATAGTGCATATCTGTTATATAGAAGGTTGTAGCCTTCACCATCAAGCAGTGAGCTTTTGGATAGTGAGTCCACCACCCCTAACAAGGTTATTTGTAAAAGACTCCTAACAGGGTCTGACCCTTAACCAGGTCACTATACTTATTGCATTCTAAAGTACAACTCCTAACAGGGTTGAAATATCTTCTAACAGGGATTACTATAAATAAGTATAGTTCATTGTGGGTGTTAATTGCCAGCGAGGTTTTTACCAATTGGTTTCCCCATAATCAAATTGTGTGTTGTGTACTATGTTATTTGATTAAGCATTTACTTTGTTGTATTCTGAAGTTAAGGAAGTAAAAGAACTAAAGTTACTGATAAGTAATTCACCCCCCCTCTTAGTTATCCTTTGGGACTATTCTAACAATTGGTATCAGAGCCAAGTGCCTTGGAGAAGAAGCCTAATAGTTTAAGGTAGATCAGATGTCTTACTTCAAAAAAGAAAGCCCTAAGTTTGATGGAGAAAATTATATGGATTGGAAAAATAAAATAATAACACATCTACAGTGTGTTGGCTTTGAGATCTTTGAAATTGCCACACAAGAAGTTGTAATTCCATCTCTGAAAGACCTTGCAAAGGATGATGCTACTAATAGACAAAGGGAAACATTTACCAATAATGCAATTGCTAAAGAAGCCCTAATCAGGGCCTTATCCGACAGTGAATTTTTTGAGATCAAGAAATTTGATAGAGCATATACCATATGGAAGTATTTAGACGATATGTTTGAAGGAGATATTCAAGAAAAGAATGCACGCAAAAAGAAATGGAAAAAGAAATACAACAGTCTTGAGATGTTACCTAAAGAAAACATTAGAGCCTACAATCAAAGAATAAATGAAGTAGTCTCTGGAATCAGAAACAATGGTGGAGAAATATCTGAAGAAGATATAATGGACAAGTTGCTAACCACTTTAACATCAAACTATGAAAACAAGATTAGTATTCTAGAGGAAACCATGCAATTCTCACAAGAGTTCAAGAGAGAGACTTTGATCAGCAAAATTTCTTCATTTGAGATATCAAGGTTGAAAACTGAACCTAAAAGTGAAATAGCTTTCAAAGCCTCAATCCATGGTAAGAAATCCTTACACATCTCCAGTCATAATGAGAAAGAAGAAGTTGATGAAGAACTAGAAGAAATCATTGCTATGATTTCTAGAAGAGAAAAGAAAGGAAAAGTAAAATATGAAGGACAACTTCCATTCAAATTCTTTTCATGTAACAAGATTGGTCACTTTGCATCTAAGTGTCCTACAAGATTCAAGAAGTTCAGATCTGATTACAAACCCAAATATAAGAAGGAATTTTATCATGCTGAAGAAGGTGTAATTGATGAAGATTCAAGAGAAGATGAAATTGCATTCGTTTCCCTTAGTGACATAGAAAGGTTTCTTGAGGAAATGGACATTACAGATGAAAAGGAAGAACAAGAGCTAGCCCTAATTTCCAAAGCAGACATCATAACTTATTGGAGCATTGACAGTGGATTATCTCATCATATGACAAGTGACAAAGATAGATTCATTCATCTAGACAAATACAAAGGTGGTATGGTTAGATATGGGGATAACACTCCCAAACCTATCATAGGTAGAGGTTCTATCACTTTGGATGGCAAGAACAAGACAGATGATGTTCTATATGTTGATGAATTACATCAGAACTTGCTGAGTGTTGGAAAGCCACTTGACAAAGGTTATCATTTGGAGTTCAAAGACAACAAGTGCATCATTAACAACAAGGATGGAGACATGATTGCATTAGGATCTAAAACAAAAGGTAATGTTTTTCAGCTCATTTCAGATGTTAGTTGTTTTTTTGCAAAGGTGGATGACAGTTGGTTATGGCACAAAAGACTATGCTATATCAATTTTTATAATATAGTAAAGACCAGTAATGTCAAGGTAGTTAGAGACCTTCCTAGTATTGCAAGACCAGTTGACATAGTATGCAGGGAATGTGTTATGGGTAAGCATGTAAGGAGTTCTTTCAAAAGAAAGCAAAACTCAACTAAAAACAAATTGGAATTGGTACACACAGACTTATGTGGTCCTACTCAAACAAGATCATATTATGGAGAAAGGTATTTCATTTTGTTTGTTGATGATTATTCTAGGATGATGTGGGTTGCATTCTTAAAGGAGAAGTCTGAAGCCTTTGAAAATTTCAAAATATTCAAAGCTAAGGTTGCGAATGAATCCAAATTAAAACTAAAATGTCTGAGATCTGATAGAGGAGGAGAGTTCACCTCTGATAAGTTTTATGATTATTGTGAAGAACATGGAATTAAAAGACAGTTGAGTGCACCTAGAACCCCTCAGCAGAATGGGATAGCAGAAAGGAGGAACAAGATCATACTTGATACAGCGTGCACTATGATGATTACACATATTGGAGAGACATAGTGAATACAATAGTCTACACTATCAACAGAACTCAATTAAGGCCAGGCATAGACAGGACACCCTATGAACTTTGGTTTGGTAATGTACCCACAATAAAATATTTTAGAATCTTTGGCAGCAAGTGCTACATCAAGAGAGATGATGGTGTTGGTAAGTTTGATGCTAGAAGTGACGAAGGTATGTTTCTTGGTTACTCCACAAAAAGAAAAGCTTATAGATGTTTTAATCTGAGATTGAAAAAGGTAATTGAAAGTACTGATGAAGGGTGCTCCCCTTAATGCCACAAACACACAACAGAAACAAAGAAGCAACAACAATTTGCAAGAACAGAAAATGGGGTTCTTATTATCTCCACAAATGCGGAATTACAAACTTTCAGAATTACAATATGCAAAGCCACATGGGCATTCCCCTTACAATATTCTGTAGGACAAAGCCTCAAATTATTACCCAGATCTACCCAGAA
>MU226634.1:2363780-2382644 GCA_018584345.1 Thuja plicata | reverse complement strand
TATATATTGTAATGTTTATTTTATGAATGAATTTGATCTTCTATAGTATGAAAGAATTATTTTTCTCAGTGTTCAAGGGTATTTTATTTTAGTTTTTTTTAACGCTAGATGATGAGCTTTAGGATATGGCCCTAGACATACTGGAGTTTTGTTTCTTTGCATTTATATATTCTATGTAGTTTTTGGCTATAGCCTTAGACATACTAGAAACACTAAAATTATCCTAGTAGTATTCTATAATTGAAGTTTCATCCAAACCCTATTTTCATCTCTGGGTATTTTTTACTAAGCTTATGTAAAGATTCTTATATTGATAATATTTCAGGCTTTGTCCTTTTACCATAAAAAAAATACATGGGTATAAAACCTACAAGGCTCAACACCAATTAAGTTTAAATAGAGCCTATACTTGCATGTCTTCTTCAACATTATTTAGTAAGTAAAATGGAGTCTACCATAAAATTAGCATTAAAGGTTTTTATATGACTCCATTAAATGACCCACATAAAATATGTCATATTGTGTTCTTGGGTACCCCACACAAAAAATAATTTATATGATGTATAATCATGAATAATATTTATCCAAACTATATTTTATTTTCATATACCTAATCCATTATTGTATTTAAAAAATAATATGTGACAATTTAATAGGAAGGTAGTAGAGTAGTCTATAAAGTGTGGCATGGATTATAATAAAAAAAACCACATAAGATCACAAATATGACGTAAATGCTTCATAATTTCCTCTTCCTAATTCTTCCATTTATATTACTATGATAAATTAACTTCTTTAATTACATTGTCTTTACAGGTCATGTATGCTCCTTTCTAACCAAAAAATGCTATTTTGGAGCAAAAAACACTCCTACTGATTTTTATTAAAATATTATGTTTTGAATTTCAAAGGATAAATTTAGATGTGTTATTTATTTGTCCTACCTATGAATCAAATGATTGAATAGTGTGATATATTATTTAATGATAAATAAAAATTCATTTATATAGAGAAGATAATTTTGTTTAGAGAAAATATCTATAGCTGTGTAACTACATAACGATCAATAACCATAAGTAGTAAAAAAAAGTAATATATTAATTTTCTAAGGTTTTCTAACAGTACCTCCACCCGCTTCCCCCAACCTCTCCCCCCATTACATTGATCCTAAAAAGATACCTTAAAACCTCAAAACTGACTTTGGCAAGTGACACCACTTAAGACTCACATAGGAAAATTTCTAATTGCGCAAAATAAATACACATAAGTGAGAATATATTTCTTTGAGAAACCAAATCTTAAATAAATTGTATCTCCATAAATCTAACATATGACCCTTAGAAGCATGTAGCTCCACATTTTATTCCTAATTTTTTAGTACAAAACCATCAAATTACAGAAACAAATATATTTCACAACTCATATTGAGCTCTACATACATATAGCTATGCCAAGTTATTTATCAACCTTTGTAAATATGTTTTTATGAATAAAATTCTAATAAAATTATTGGGAAACAATACATATTGATATCAATATAAAATCCCCATACCTATCTCGAAAGGTCGTACTTCACACTATATGAATTCTTTGAATATTTTTTCACCTGAGAAGAAAGATAAAAGGAAAGAAAGAAAGTGAAGTAAGAAATAATATTCTAATGGAAAACTCATATTGAAATTAGAAACAAGTTTGAGATGATGGAAACCCCTATTCTCTTATGCCACTAGAATCAAACATGAACTGGTTACATTTTATATATTTGATTTTTCAAGCGACTCTCTAGAATTGTTATTAAACATAAAATTGATGACCACAAGTATAAGAACATAATAGAAAATATCCATATATGAAATTTTGATAAACTATTAGTTTCAATTTTTATTCCATTCATACAAATGATTTATTTTAAAATTAAGCTCTCTTCAATGTTACAAAATGTAAAGTCTTGTTTCCCCTTATATCTTCAATAAAAACTAACATTCTAAAAGACTCATACTAACAAATTCTAATGGTTATGATATTTTTCATTTATACAACTTATAGAAGAAAAAAAACATAAGTCATTTTTCAAAAACTTAAACCATTCAAAGGATCTTTAAATATAATCATGATATAAAACCTCCATGATGCTTTTGTGAAAGATCAAGAGAAAACTAAAACAAAATTCCATATAATTTTTTCAAGGCAATAAGATACATTTTACCATAATATTTTCTCGAAGTCTTGTTGTCTTCTTATGACTCCTAGCATGCAATAATAAAATAATAACTCCAAAAAAAGCCAAAAAAAAATACAAAATAATAATGAAATGACCCCCTTATTAAGTCCACATTTGATAAATCACTAACCAAGTTTAGTTCTTCGATATTTTCAAACTTCCACAAAATTTTCACTTTTTTTTTATAGATGAATTCAAAAATCCTTTAGAATGACTATTTAAAGGACACAATATCAAATAATATACATTAAAAATTCAATTTTTTTTTTTTAAGATATCATTCATTTGGAGTTTTCTCACCAGGAATTCTGAAATTTTTGGAGTTGAAATAGAACCAATGCCCCATATTTTCTCTCTATAGGGTTTGAAAAATCATCAAAATAAGTATGAAAAATAATTTATATAATATTAACTCTAAAGAAACAAGGATGAAAATAGTAGACATATATCACATTAATAATTGAGAGGGAGACTAACCAAGCCTACATTGGTCTCCATCTAGTGCTTTGTAGTGAATTCTAAAAGGTGTATCTTGAGGGAAATTTCTTTAATATTGTGACTTGATTGTATGGAATTCAAAAACCTAGCTAGTCAATCAATGGCATTATTCTATATTTTTTGAACATTATTAATTGTCTTGAGGATTATGAGTATGTGCAGGATCATGGTATGCCAAAAAGTAGAAATGTAAAATAACATTTATAGGCTGATTGAAAAACATATATATATTTTAAATGGTATAACATTTTTTTAAATCTGAAACATACATCACATTTTAGGATTCACATACTATAAGAAAAGACAAAAAAAGTTTTCAATTTGATCAAGTTTTGACTAAGTTATGGTGGTTAGACATACAAGTTTTTATCTTCAACAAAAGTTGTAGTAGAAACATTAGAATTAATTATTATCTTGGAAAAAATAACAAAAAAATATGTGTCACATCTGTAAATGAGTATGTTATTTATATTAGGAATCTTGATAAAAAAATACTATCCATGCAACACTTTATAGTAAGGGCAGCCACTGAGGTATGGGGTGATGCTTTCCATGAGTTATCATACATGTTTTGCTCATGTCCTTTGATAGGACGTACTATTACCATTATTGAGCACTTCTTGCTCACGTGCGTATTGCGCCAGTTTGGGGGGCCATAGGATGTGTCTCTAGAGTACTATACTTATGCTCAATTTATCGATGAGACAAAGAAGGGCTGACAGAGGTAGCTTGACAAGGGGTGCAACATGATAGACACTTGAGTACCACTAGCTAGGTGGGATTATATGGCAGCAGTGATGAATGTAGGTGTGACACTTGCATACAGAGATCACTTGTTAGCTCATCCATTTCCAAGATTTACATCTCTAGTTGGTCATATACCTCAGGTGGTACAACCACCACCGTAGCAGCAGGTGCCTCCATAGGTACAACAGGTTCCTCCACTGGGACAATAGCCATAGGATCAACAACTACCTCTACAGCAGCAGGAGAGAGTTGTACGACCCAGGATAGTTCAGATTGATATTCCTATGAGACCCATGGGATCAAATGTAGGTGCTGGGCCCAGTGGCAGTTAGGACAGAGCCGCTGAGTAGGGGGATGACACAGTTATGGCTAATGTTGTTCTGACTGATCCACCAGTAGGTGGACAGGTAGCTCTTTTGTAGGAGGCACTCTGGAGGGTTAGAGAGAGAGCTTGACAGTCTCAGAGGGAGTGTGACGACCTCCATATGCAGGTGATCATTCGAGATACATGGATATCAGAGAAAGACTGAGAGATGTGGGAGTTGCGAGAGGCACTAGCGAGATAAGAGCTAGAGACCAGATACAAGGCTACCCAGGTGTCTTATTATTATGCTGCATATACTAAGGCAGTGGATCAGATTCAGTCTTTCTCAGAGTATGCTGGTGCTCGGGCCGCTCCACCGGGACCACCTCCATAGTTCCTCCTCCTTAGTAGCAAAGTATACCACCCCCTCCACCTCCACTAGGTGGTTAGATATTGATGTATATTGTACCACCATTTTGACATATTGTGCTCAAGTAGCACCCTTGTACATTCGGACCGATCGATATATATGAGCTCAATTTTTGGCATCATTGTAAATATTTATATATTGCTTTAGATGTGTATGTTTTATGAGATGATTTCCTATATGATTTAGATGTATGGATTAGAAATGTATGCCATGGATGAATATACAAATGTTTATGCACATGTTTTATTGATGTATGAAAATTCTATGTTAGATGGATAAATGCTATGTATGATTTGATTTATGCTTATAATGGATGCACATGTTTATGGATGTATAAATGCAAATGAATGGATGCACTTTTTGGAAATGAATTTAATGCAATAAATGCTATGATACTAATCATCTCATGCAGGATATTGCAATATACAATAGGTACTAACCAAAAGAATGCGAACGAGGATTGAGAACGAGGACTGGACACTCATGCAGTCAAAAAGAAATCATGATGAAAGATGAGGACCTTTGAATAATGAGAAGATAATGAAGAGAGCACCAAACTACCATAATGCAAGCCTAAAATGTGAATGCAAGCCTACAATGAAAATGCAAGCCTAAGCTAAATGCAATCCTAGGAATTTGGTTGTTGGACTCATCGTATTTATCATCGTCGAGTGCTTTTGGATCATCAGAGTCAATACAATCCTTATTGATGCCGCTCTGACCATAATAATATGAATATAAATTTCATCGGATAAAATGTAGGAAACAAACATAAGCACCAAGGCACAAAATTCAAGGTGACCCGAACATTGTTTCCAGCTTGATATAGTAATAATTCACAAGTAAACAAACACAGCAATAACAGTCAAGGAGATAGTTTTGACCTCCCCTTGGCATACAAATAAACAAGATCAAGGGATGTGAGGCTTTTCCACCTTAATGAAAAATCTCTTATCACATACACCCTATTTATTTGACGTTGTCAGATCATCAAAACCACACCAACAAGCGCTAGACAAAGAAAATATCAGTGAAATTCATAAGAATAGACAACATACAAAGAAAGAGTCAATCATATCTTAGCACATTTTAAAGTGTACAAGTGTGTCTATGTTTAGGGTCTTGAAAAACACCATTGTGCTTGTGAGTGCAATATGTTTGATTTCTATCGAGAGCTGTTTACGCTGCGAGATATCTGAAGTGTGTTGAAAAACACAGATGTGTCCAAAAAGAGTGTTGAAAAACACTGTGTGATTAAGGTATTGAGAAACACCAGTTCATGCCAGTAGAGAGTTGTCCTACATCAAGATTACTGACTCAAGTGTAAAATAAAGAGCAATAAAAATGGGGAGCCATGCCCCAAAGTAATGAATGGATTGAAACCGAACAAACAAATAGCGAAATGAAGAGAGAAATCTCAGAAATGTAGCAGCAGTAGGCAGACTCAGTGAGAACCACTGGTGACTATCGCAAGAGATTCTCAAGCATAAAAATCTATAACAAGATTGAAGCATTAGTAGGTAGATGTAGTCAGATCCACTGGTGACTGATGCAAAAGAGAGTCTCAAGAATAGATGAAGTGCTACGAAGCATCGGTAGGCAGACATAGTGAGATCCACTGGTGACCGATGCAAGAGGAGAAGGACTCCAAAAGGATAAGACAATGGCCCCTAGACCAGGAACATGCCCCCAGTTTCAATCCGTGTGAGGTCAAGAAAAATCTTGAAGATGACGGAAAGAAAAAGCATGCACACACTAAAGCAGGAAAGTGAACTAAAGCAAGAAAGCAAATTGAAGCGGAAAAAGCAGCGAAGCAAATGCGAGAAAGCCAAGAGATGTTGTGACAGAAAAAGCATTGCAGAACAAGAGGTGCCTGTTTACCAGGTTTTCACCATCTTAGCAAAAATTATATTTTTTCTACCATGATGCCTGTTTACCAAGTTTTCATCAATGGCACATTTTTTCTCTTTTTCTCTTTTTTTTTTTTTTAATATTTTCATTTTTTCAAATTTTTGTTCTTTTTTTCTTTTTTGATTTTTTTGGTATTTTTTGATCTTTTCATTTTTTTTTGTTATTATCAAGGTGCCTTTTTACCAGGTTTTCACTAGGATAATAAATACATCAAAGCACCTATTTTCCAGGTTTTCACTAAGATGATCATTTTTCAGGACATTTTACAATTTTTAGGATTTTCTCAGAATAAAGTATGTACACAAGCATGGAAAAGATATCTCAACTGTAGAATTTCTTCATGTGAAGATCGTTGATGGGCTCTTTGAGTGGTTCACCTTCTGTAGTGGAGAGGTAACAAGAACCAAACCCAAATACTGTAGTATTAACATAAGAGCCAAGCTAGTTTGGCTCAAATTTCCCTTTCTGAGTCTGTTGTTGCTGATTCTTAGGGTTCTCTCTTAGGACATGATCACCCATTTGGAAGTCTCTTGGTCTAACCTTCTTTTTATAGATCTTATATATCCTCTTTTGATATGCTCTGAGATGATCGAACACCACCTTCTGATGTTCATCCAGTAATTCAAGCTCTTGTAGCTGAGATATTCTAATGTCATCATCTGTAATGAGGCCCTTCAAAGAGACTCGCAAGGTAGGAATCTCAACCTCAATAGGTAGTACTGCATCTGCACCATAGACTAAAGCAAAGGGCGTGCCCCTGTTGGAGTTCTTATACTGGTGCGATAGGCCCATAAAGCTGGATTAATCTAGAGGTGCCAATCTTGTCCAGATTTGTGTACCGTACGGTGCAGGATCTTGAGAATTGTTTTATTGGAAGCTTCAACCTATCCATTACCTTGAGGATAATAAATAGATGACCAATGTTTAATAATCTTGAACTTAGTGCACAAATTTTTCAGATCTTTATTCTTGAATTATCCTCCATTGTTACTGATAATAGAGGAGGGTACACCATATCTACAGATAATGTAGTTTAGGATGAACATAGCTACAAATTTTCCATCAGCTACACTGAGAGGTACTTCCTCAACCCATTTAGTAAAATAATCCATAGCAGTGATGATGTACTTATGTCCTCTCAAAGAAGAGGGATATATCCATCCCATTAAGTCGAAAGCCCACTATTGAAATGGCCAAAAGGTGATAAAGGGAATAAGCTCCTTGGCCGGAGCATGAATCAAATTACCATGGAGTTGACATTGTTTGCAAGACTTGGAAAACTGTGTAGCTTCCTTCTCCATATTGGGCCAATAATAACCATCTCTAATAATTTCACGAGCCAGTGTCAAACCATTTGAGTGAGAACCACAAATGCCTTCATGTACCTCTTCTAACACGCATTTGGACTCATTAGGTTCTAGACACCTAGGGAGGGTACCGTCTAGACCTCATCTATACAAGTCATTTATTACGATGACGTACTATGAAGCACTGCAGTTTAGGTGGCATTTTTCATTTCTAGTATATGTTTCAGGAATAGTTTGGTCATGGAGATAAGAGTAGATGTGGTGGTAGCAAGATGAATCATGTCCAATTACTGAACAAACCATCTAGGAGTCAGGAGAGTTATAGGCAGGGTAGAATAATGTCTCCACTAGGAACTCGTATCTGAAATCATTCTCTGACATTTGTAACATAGAGGCCAGAGTAGCCATAGCATCAACCACTTTATTATCTGCCTTGGGAATTTGTTGAAAAGTGACATGTGCAAAGTAATTCTTAAGACTGTCAACCATCTTTTTATAGGGTACCAACTTTTCATCTTTGGTTTGATAAGTGTTGTTTACTTGATTGATAACCAGTTGTGAGTCTCCAAATACTTTTAGTTCATCCACTCGCCATTCAATAGCAATCTTGAGTCCATTGATCAAAGCTTCATATTCAATGGTGTTATTGGTACAAGGAAACATCATTTTGTATGCCTTTGGTAAAGAGTACCGCTGAGGTATGATAAACAAAATTCCAGCTCCTAACCCCCATTGGGTGAATGAACCATCAAAGAACATTGTCCATGTATGATGCATGAGAAGCATAATGGACTCGTCCGGGAATTCCATATTTAATGGTTGATGATCTGTAAGAGGTTCTTCAGCTAACTAATCTGCAATTTCCTGTCCTTTGATAGCTTTTCTCTCAACATATTCAATATCAAACTCGCTAAGGAGCATGACCCATTTAGCTAGTCTACTTATGAGGGTAGCTTTACTGAGTAATTATTTCAATGGATAAATCTTTGTGATTAGCCTTGTAGTGTGGGCCAACATGTAGTGTCACAACTTCTGGGAAGCAAACACCATTGCTAGTAAAGCTTTCTCAATTACTGAATAATTCATTTCGTAAGAGACCAATGTTCTGCTGATGTAGTAAATGGCTCTTTCTTTATGATTTGGATCTTCTTGGGCCAAGAGAGCACCCAAGGATGTTTCCATTGCTGAGATATATCAGAACAAAGGCTTCCCTTGAATAGGAGGCATTAGTATGGGTGGATTGACTAGATATTGTTTAATTTTTTGAGATCCTTGTTCACACTCTTTGTTCTAGTCATAAGTCACACGTCTATGCAGAGTTTTGGTAAAAGATTGTGACTTGTTATTTAATTGTGAGATGAACCACCTGATAGATTGGAGCCAACCTTGGAGACCTCTGATTTGTTTGATATTATGGGGTGGTGGCATTTCCATTATAGCTTGTACCTTTGTCAGATCCACCTCAATTCCTTTCGCAGAGATGATGTAGCCAAGTAATTTTCCTGAAGTAACCCTAAATGCACATTTCTTAGGGTTAAGATGTAGCTTGAATTTTTCCATACGATCTAGTATAGGACCTAGATCAGTGAGATGTGTCTTTCTATCCATACTTTTAGCAAGTGTGTCATCCACATAGTCCTCCATTGTCCTATGCATCTTGTCATGAAATATTGTAGTGACTGCTCTTTGATAAGTAGCCCCAGCATTTTTTAGACCAAAGGGCATAACATTCCAATAGAATGTACCACATGCACAAGTAAAAGTGGTCTTCTCTTGGTCCTCTGGCACAATTTAAATTTGATTATAACCAGAGAAACCATCCATTAATGAATACATCTCATATCCCATTGTCATATCCACGATCATGTCAATATTAGGAAGTGGAAAATCATCTTTAGGATATGCAAAATTTAAATCTCTAAAGTCTATGCAAACCCTTATAGATTTATCATGTTTAGTCACTGGGACTATATTAGAGATCCACTTTGCATACTCAATCACTCAGATGAACCTAGATTTTAGAAGTTTTTCCAATTCTGCCTTAATCAATAAAGCCACATATGGATGCATCTTTCTATGTTTTTGTTTAACAAGTTTCACACCTGGTGCTATTGATAAGTGATGCATAATGAGATCAAGATCCACACCCGGCATATCATAATACGTCCATGCAAAATTTATCTTTTTCTCCTAGAAGAATTCTGTGAATTCCTTAAGTTCCTTTGTAGATAATGACTTGGCCACATGAATGATATGTGGATGCTCTTCTATTCCCAGATTTATCAACTGAGTTGGTTCAATTAACACTGATGAGTGTTCTTGGAAGTGACTCAAAAGCACATCAAGTATCTCATCCTCAGGTGCCTTAGAGAGGTTTTCACCTTTGGATACGTCTTTTCTTTTTACTCTTTTTGGCTCTGATATTGCCACAATGTGGTTTTCACCATCAAAGCGCTTATTTTTTCTTCTTTTAATTTTCTAACTAAGATACTTGATGTCAGCCTCGGTCATGTTGACACTTTCTTCACTAATGGAGGACATTACAGGCTCAACAGCGTGAAGGTAGCAAGCTAAAGTGTAATCATTCTAGAATGTAAGGACTTCACTGGATGAAGAAGGGGAATTCTAGTCTATTAATTAAGGATGTTGGAGGGAAAGAGATGTGACAGGTTCAAGTGCATTCATAGTATAGTCATTGAAAGCATTAACTAGCAAGCTGAGAGGTAAACCGATCTCGTCCAAAGGTGTGTTTAAATCCTTTTGATCCCTAACGACCAAAGTATAAGACATGTTAACACCTATAGACTCAAACTCATTAGGTTTTTCACTAGACCCCTCACTTATGTCAAGAAGTCTTTCATAAGATCCTTCTGAAAAACTATCAAACTCATACTCATGAGAGTCTGTATCAAAAATCTAACTTGGGTGCTTGCACCATGAAGTTTTTTGAGTTCTTGCAACACTAGCTTGTTCTTGTGTCAATCGCTCTTGAAATTCTGGTGGCATGTACCATTCTCCTTCAAAGTTGGGATCTTGTAAGTCTTTCCATTGCTCAAAAGGTTAGTGCCTCAAATGGAGTAGTTTGATCAGAATCACTGTGAATTTCAGTTGTACAGGTATGTGGCACAAACTTTTCTAGCTCAGCAAAGAATGTTGCCAGGTCTTGAGGGATGGGATAAGGAAAGAAATCCTCATCTGAGCTATCTTTTGTAGTGTCGATTGTAGTTGTGCTTTTAGGTTCAGGTGAAGGTTCTACTTTTGGCACAAATTTATTGATCCCTAGATGAAACAGGACCTTTTTGAAACCTAAACCAGTGGTATCTTTTTTCTTTTGATCTATAGCTTGGATAGGTTCCACTAACCCATTACCATTCACCCCTATTGGGCCACTTCCTTTGTATCCAAAATGTTTCATAATCTTAAGACCCTCACTGTAAGGATTTAATTCATGAGCCGGAGTAGTTTGTTTAGTTATGTTCTTTCCTTTACAAAGCCAAGCCTTGATAGCTCTTTCCTCACCTTCATATTCCAATGGTGTATTAGACCGTACAAAGGTACCATCATAAACTATCTCAAGAGTAGTAGAAGATTTGTGATGCTTAGAAGGTCTCCTATAGGAGTGAGGAGACAAGGGTAGAGCTGATAATGACAACACGGGTTCCATTTGATATCCCCCCATGCCTATGTCTATGATTTTTAGTGTTTGTTCCATGTCTTTGAGCTTGGCATCACAGAGTTTTGTGTATTCTCTATTAGTTGGAACAAGACTATCAACTG
Organism: Thuja plicata; assembly: GCA_018584345.1. Taxonomy (NCBI): domain Eukaryota; kingdom Viridiplantae; phylum Streptophyta; class Pinopsida; order Cupressales; family Cupressaceae; genus Thuja; species Thuja plicata. The sequence goes on along the minus strand of MU226634.1, from coordinate 2,371,449 downwards.
ACTAAGTGAGAGCATTACAAGAAGAACCCATACTAGCGGGAACGGTCACCTCTACACCTTGAAAAGAAAACTTGATACACTGATGGTATGTGGAAGGAACCGCTTGCATCTCGTGGATCCATGGTCTTCATGGAAAAATATTATATGCAAGAGGAAGGTCTAGCACCTGACATATGACATCTCTTTCAACTGGACCAACCCGAATGGGTAGCACAACAAGACCTTTCGATTTTCTCTCTTCCTCGTCATAAGCCTTTATGGTAATTATTTTGTGGGAATCTATGTGATCCTCGCCATAACCCAGCTGAGCAAGAAAATGAGCAGAGAAAATATTAAGACCAACACCATTATCAATGAGCACGCAATGGACTAGCTGTTTACCAATCATGACTTCTATGTACAAAGGAGCATTGTGTGGGTGACTAATGGAATGATCATCTTATTCAGAGAAGGATAAATAATATGGTGAGGTCAAATGACCCACCATGGATTGAAACTGATCCAAATTGATATCTTTGGGGACATTAGCTTTAGTGAGAGCTTTGTCTAGAATTTGCCTATGAGTAGGCGAGATATTCAATAGCTCAAAAATAGTTATCTGAGCATTGCTCCATTGAAGCTGCTCAAGAATGCTATAACCAGTAGTAGGAGGCATAGGGACTTCCTTTGTGGTCTTGTTGGTAGAACCAACAATAGTCATATCTGTAGTTTGTTTTGGCGCGGACGTAGCAGCCGGTGGGTTAGGACCCTTGATAGAGATTCTAGCGTTAGATCTAGTAACGATGTTCACACAATCTCAAGATGTTTTAGATTTAGGTAATCAAGATGCAGGGCCTCTCAAGAAAAACTAGGTTATGGGTTTAGAAGCATTCCCACTTCCCTTGCCAGTAAACATATTGCAATATTCCACTTCGACTGGTTCAATCATGTTGATCACATTATCGCAAGTGGTATGTGCATAATTAACTTTGGCATTATTATTCTGAGTGTTAGAGGATTCACCTTTCTCATGATGAGGGAAGGGTTCTTTGAATTCTTGATGATCCAAATTCTTGTTATGATTCTCCATAATGATAACCTAGTTATCGATCAAATCTTGGCCTTTATGACATAATTGAAGACAAGTAGCAGTCTTGTGACCTTTGTTTTAATGTAATCACAGTAAGCATTCTCATTCCACCAATGATGTCTTGGTTGTAGATCATATAGACATTTCTCCAAAGGAGCAAGAATCTGATTTTGTACCAAAGTTTTGAAAACCACATCAAGCGGTTCTCCCAAAGAGGTAAATTCACGCTTGGGTCACGCTGCCAAAGGTTTGTTTCCATAAAATATAGAAGGCTGTTGAGTATTGGTTGTATCCTTTTTGATAGCTTTGGTTTCTTGTATACCCGAGGTGAGGTTGAAGACCGATTTCAAAGAAGTTGAATTCACGTTATCGACCACCCCATCATTCACAACATCTCTATTTTTGTTGGAAAATTTTCTTTATCTTTGTTGGAAGATGAGGCACCTTGCTTGTTATCTTTATTGAAAGTCAATTCACCCTTTTTAACCATGAATTCTTCTATTCTCACAGCTTGTTTTATCATACTATCAAAGTTAAGCAGACCTTGAAGTTGAACTTGATACCCAAAATCAGGGGTGAGATTATCCAAGAATATATCAAGTTTCTCAGACTCGGGTATTTTGCGAGGGTACTTTGTACAAATTTGTCTCCATCTTTGGAGAAATGTCAAGAATGGTTCCCCTTTCTTCTGCTTAAGGTTGCAAAGATCCCTTATGTTGATAGGATGTTGAATATTGTGAGAATAATGTTGTATAAAAAGATTGGCAATCTCGTCAAAAGTTTTGATGCCAGTGGGTAGTCACGAGAACCATTCCATAGCAGGACCACCCAAACTTCATGGAAAAAGACTCATCAAATATGTTTGATCATGTATAAACTCCATTGATAAGGCACCAAATTCTCTTAAGTGATCTTGGGGATCTGTGGTACCTAGATACTTGTCATATTTAGGAAGCTCTACACCTTTCGGAAAAGGTGGCATAACAATGCTCCTATCAAACGGAAAAAGACATATACTTTCCATTGTGAACTGTTGCATAGGTTTGTCTTTATCTTTCATAAGTTGACTGATTTGACCTTGCATGTCTTTGATTATTTTATGCAACTTGGAGGTTTCAGTTTCCTCTTCTTTAGCGACAAGCATTTCTACTTGGAAGTCTGCGGGTAACTTGACCCCTTGTTTTGCCAAATCTAGGAAGTATTTTTCTTTGTCTTTCGCAAGGAGTATCTCCATCATTTTAATGAGAGATTTATTAGACTTTTCTATGTCTATGTCATTTTGAGTTATTGGGTCATCATTGTTACCAATAATTTCATAAATCCTCTGAGTCTGATCTTGACCCTGGTGATGCTCTTCTCCTTGATGACCTTGTTCATGTTGAGATTGGTCATGACCTTGTGTTTAATTGAAAGGAGACGTCATATTGTTAATGTGAGATTGTTCTGTGTGCACTCCTTTAGTATGAGAATGAGGACTCGTACCCGATGTTCTCTTTAGTGAATCAAAAGGATTGAGGTGTGAAAAAGGATCACTAAGGTAACGAGGATCGTTAATAGGATCAACCCAAATGGGTGATTTCTTGTATCCTTGTTGGTTGGAGAGAAATGGATTACGCTGATCTTGAAATAATGGATTAGAACAAAACTGAACCACTGGTTTTGGATTTAGACTCGGATCTACATTGAACAAGGAAGAGGAATGTGATGATCCCTCTTGATTATCCACTTGAATAATGGGTTCAGAATGACCTTTTCCTTGATCACAAGGTTTACTTCTACCTACTCCAGAACCGTGTATGGGAAAAATATTACTGCTCCTAGTCGTAATAGGCATAGACAAAGCTGATACAAGAGGAAACTTAAAATCTGAATTAGAACTCTGTCTCTAGAGGTATAAAAAAAAGAAGGTAATAGGCTAGAACATCCAAGGTGTGAGATGCACCTGGCACGAATCATCGGAGGTATGGCTAGAACAACCAAGATATGACTATCATGTCACAAGGTACAAAAAACACAAGAAAATAGGATGGAGACAAAGAGACAAGACAAGTTCGAGTATGAATGAGTTAGTTTGCAACTTGAAACAACTAGTTTCAGTCTACAGACAACGAGGGAACAAGCAATCAAACCCCATACAAGAGGCAGATTAGGAAGATAAAAAAACTCAGTTTTCAAGATAAAACCAGATTTTGAGACACACTGAGAACTGCTCTCTAACAAGATTTGCAGGTTCGGGATAGTTTTATGATGATACAAATCAGCAATCTCTGTTTCAAGGTGACAAGCACTCATTTACAAACATGAAGTTTCAATTAGGCAGTAGTGACACAAACAGTAGTTGTAAACAATTCTACCAATGACAAAGCAACTTGGTAGAAACATGGGAGTCTTTGTTTGATGATAGTATAGACAATTTAAGACTCTAAAATAGACACTCAGTTATCCCTACAAAGAAAATTGGTTGAGAAGACAAAATATGTGACCCACTATCTTATGCGTATGCATGCACCTCACACAACAGTGTCACCCTCAAAAGAGCACCCATGTTTTTGGTGTTTCCAAGGAATAAGTATATATGTTCAAAGATTACCCTTAAATAGGGGCCAGCCTCATATACCACTTCAAACATCTAGGTGCATACCTATGTCGAGAATCTAGGGGAGAGATTCTTCCCTCTCCCTGCGCACATATTATGTCTCCTTTCGGAGGTGAACCGGGTAGGCATCTAACTAAGAGAGTGTTTAATAGGATTCCATTCACAATAACCTTTGGTGCCTCTGATATAGAGCTGGGACCTCGCAGCCACACCAACACTTGTAAGTCACACACCCTTGCAAGCGAGGCTGGGAGCGGCCCCGCTCAGTATGACAAACAAGGCTTTCTCATGATGATAGTTGAAATCAATGAGAAATAAGTTACCATGGCTTTGGATTCTTTAGACTAAAACAAAGTAGACTTTATTAGAGTGAGGTGGAATCACCAGAAAAAGGTGTGTACTCACTTGGGTCATTCCTGGAGGTTCAACTTCTGACAGGCCCTCTAAAGGTGACTCAACTTGGTTCAGATTCAAGGGTTTGATTTTCTGATTCTCTTAATGAGAGAAGAGCATACTTCTCTACTTTTTCACCTCACCCAAACACATCAAGCATATTCATCACCGAGATAGTTTCACTTCACCAAATCCACAAGTCTTTGGGTTTTTTATTCTCTCAAAGAGAGAAGAGCACAATCCCCTAACAAGTAAAAGTGCTAAAGATTCGCTATCTTTCTTTGCTTCCCCAAGTATCTGTCATGCTAGCAACATCTGGGTCTCAGTTTCATCCATGGGCATCACTTCCATGTAATGAAGAGCCTATTCCCCTACTTTGCTATCGAGATCCTTACAAAATTTTAACAAAGCCCTATTTAGACTATGTGAATGAAAAATAGTAAACAAACATGATGTTTTAATTATGCCTTTGACTATCATCCTGCAAGTAAACTGTTAGAAAGTTTTTGGTCTTTGACAAGCGAACCTGCAAACCACTGTTATGCTGCAGTAGAAATCAGAAACAGGAAAATCAAAGAAGAAAATAGATGTCAGAAAAGAGAAACAACAGATTACAAATTCTGGAATTTAATTGTCTGTCTGCTAAAGTTCGCGCGAGCAAGTGCTTCAGTGCGCGCGAGCAAGTGCTTCAACGCGTGCGAGCTTTCTCTTTCCTCACGCAATAGAGTGCTACAAAGAGCAAAACTTTGTGTGAGACTCCGTACCAGTGTTGTACAGACGTACGAAAAAGTTCACAAAATGCTATCAAAAGGTTTGAAAATGAGGCCAGAAATTATTTTTCTGCCCCTCGGTGGGCGCCAAAATGTGTGTGCTTGAATGTGACCTCTAAATCATGCACAAACTCAGCATAGACTTTACTCAATTTTTCAATTTACAAAGACAAACATGAATTTTTCATCCTACAAACTCAATTGAAACGACTTGCTACCTCCTAATTAGTTGTGGATGTCGCTTTTACCCTCAGAACAAGAGCCAATAACCTGACCATTGCTAACATGGAGAATTTCTAGAATATGAGGAAAGATGAAATTGTCATTACTCTATGAATGAGATGCAATTAATCTATGAAATGAGACGCAATTAATCTATGAAAGTGAAATGCAATTAATCTATGACATGAGATGCAATTAATCTATGAAAGTGAATTGCAACTAGTTAGAACTGAAATTGTAACTATTCTATGGAAGCAAATTGCATTTAATCTATGAAAACAAATACTCCTAATCTAGAATTTAAATGCTTTCAATCTAGAATGGAAATTTCATTTAAACTAGAAAAGGAATTGCACTTAAACTAGAGAACTTGAAAGATGGAATTGATATCTTAGACATGTAAACGAATCATAAATGAAATCAACATATCTTTAATTCCAATTGAAACTAGCCTAATTATGCAGTTTTAATTTCAAAAAGCATGAAAGAATTAAATGCAAATTTGACTAGAAGTTTGATGCTCTCCAAAATCATCCTCCAAAATGAAGGAAATGAGGTCCAATTTATAGAAAACCATGGAAAGAGTGAAGAGTTTCTTCACAAGAAACGATTGTCTCTTCATTCTCATTTGACACAAAAATGCAAAGATTATTTAATTAAAAGGGTGGATTATTGCCACATGAGTGTCCTTTCACATGGAATTATGGAATTGCTTTTTGAGGATAATTCATCCAATAATTAAATAACCTTTCAATTCATTTTATGTATATTAGCTAAAGGGGGTAGAATTAATTTAATTAAAAGCACTTAGGACTTTATAATTAAATCAATTAATCATAGTGATTTTTAGCTAATAAACCCTAAGAATTTAGAATTAAATATAATGTCAGATTTAAACAAATTTTGGTTTTCTGCATTTGAAACTCAGTCAATTAAAGTCAATCAGGAGAAGAATTTGCCTAGTACAATAGGACTTTGATGATGAGAAAATTGAATGAACACACCAAAAATTGATTAGGATTATTAGGTGCCAATTTTGGGGTGTTACAGTTAGTCATCTTAATATCAAAAATCTCATAATAAATAATACTAAAAAATGCTAAATACATTTCAAAGTGTAGCTAGAAGGGTTTATGCTCTCCATAGTAAAAAGGATCTCCTTTCTATAGCTTAGCTCCTACATTCATACAATCAAAAAATGAAAAAAATTAATTCCAAAATAGAATATATTCTTTCTCCTAAAATTCCAAGTGCTTCACATTAAATGAAAATATTCTTCTCTATGTATATACAGATCACAAACACCTTCATAAATATCCAAAAAAAAATCTAAATTTTGGGCAAGCGAAAAACTATCCATCATGCCAAACATAAGGGGTTTTTTAATTGCTTCGATGAAATAACCCACTTAGACAATATTCTAGATATTCAATTTCTTGAGGAAACATCTACAATAACATTAGTTATAGAATCATTCTTTTCCTTGTTGTCTTTCTTATCATTGGATTTATTCACCTATGTCTTCTACATCTTCTCTTTTTCCTTATTCACTTCAATCTTCTTCAAAGGAACAAAATTCTTTTCATTCTTTCCTCTACACAACCTCAGAATCTGTCTCCATTTCTTGTAGGTATAACATGCAAGAACATGGTGTCAACCATTTCCACTCCTTCTAAGATTAGATATGTACTCAATAACTTTTTTCTTGAATTTTTTGCATGCATAATAGTAACCTTTGAAATATTGACCATTTGTACCATTGTTTACATTCATTAAACCATTTCATATCATCCTATTTTTTCACTCATAAGATTTATGTCCATGATTATTACAAGCATAAGATTGACCATTGAAATGTTGAAATCTAATCTAGCTTCTAAATTCAATAGCTCTACGTCAAAATTTTTTGCATGAAAATAAATTAGCATTGAAAGATGAAGAATATTGTGTACAAGGAGGGCCATACTTCATAAAATTCTTCTTGTTTCAGACCTGAGTGAAACCTTTTAGCTCTTCATTAGTCTTCTTAGATTTATCCATGACCTTTTCCTTACCTTTCTCATCTTTGATCAAAGTTAAAGAGGTTATTTGTTTGTCAAAACCAAGACTGCCTTTGTCCTTGGATGGTTTAAAAAATCCTAGCATCTCATCAAGAAAATCACTACCACTCTTGAGTTTCATTACTTTGTCAATATTCTCTTTTGCATCATTCATCACATTCCTAAACGTATCAAATTCAAGCTTAGTAGATCCTCTAGATTTCACATGTATCTTTCTTTGAAGACAATCAACAATCTTATTTACCTCTTCAACTTGAATCTTTAGATGGACAATGTTATCTTCTATATTCTTAAACTTTTGGTCATATTCTCTACATGGGATTTTGGCGGACCTGTAATAAGAAGAGCAAGTCTCAGTTCTCATTCAAGATCTCCAACTATTTCAACATCCCATACAATAGGTTCCATAGAATCTAAATTATATTCTCATTCAAATTCATACATTGTGTTCAAATCCTAGATCTATTGAGTTGTTAGATTGTTATTTTTGGAACCCACTCTAATGCTAATTGTTGAACACATCCAGATACTGAGTGGGGTGAATCAATATATATATATA